>PVJH01040243.1:0-15514 GCA_004026705.1 Nesogale talazaci
TACTCTTCTTTAATTCTTTAAAATGTAGCCAAATGTTAACCTTTTATGCCTTGTATTTGTTAATAAATGTCACTCCATTCACACAACATAATAATTTTTTAAAACCTTTGCCATTTAAATAATTATAAGTAATTTTTTTCACCCAAACCACTTTATTGGGCTCTACTCCAGACTTCATGCTATTTTATATAGTTCAATCACATTGAAGAGTGCTGTACAAACACCACCACTGTTTTCTGAATCATTTTATTGGGGTTTCATACAACTCTTATCACAATCCATACATCCATCCATTGTATGCAAACCACATTTGTACGTTTGTTGCCATTATCATTCTCAAAACATTTTCTTTCTACTTGGTTTTAGCTCCTCCTTTTTCCACTCCCTCTCCACTGCCCCCTCCTTCATGAACCCTTGATAATTTTTAAATCATTATCATTTTGTCATTTCATACACTGGTGTTTCCTTTTGCCCACTTCCCGGTTGTCTGTACCCCAGGAAGGAGGTTATATGTAGATCCTTATAATGGGTTCCCGCTTCCCTCAACCCTCCCCATATTGCCACTCTCACCACTGGTCCTAAAGGGGTGCTCTGTCCTGAATCCCCCAGATTGCCAGTTCCTATCTGTATCAATGTACATCCTCTGGTCTAGTAGGATTTGTAAGGTAGAATTGGGATCATGACAGTGGGATGGAGGAAACATTTAAGAAATAGAGGAAAGTTGAATATTTTGTACTTGCTACATTGTACCCTTCCTTACTGGCTCATCTCCTCCCAGCAACCCTTCTGTAAGGGGGTGTCTCTTCATGGGCAGATGGACTTTGGGTCCCAGTTTGAACTCCTTTTCATTTATAATGATATAATTTTTAGTTCTTTGATGCCTGATACCCAATCCCTTCAATACCTCGTGGTGCTTTTTCTTCTTGAACTTCTCAATTATCTGCTTCCCCTGACCATTCCACCCCCACTCCTCTGTCCTATCCCCAGGTATCTTTATTCCTAGAGATTCTAGAGATTCACCCATGCTGAATTTCCTAAACTGAAAAACATAGAAAAACACATAACAGGGTCAAGAGGGCCACCAACAATGACAAAATACAACAGAGACAAATCCCAATGTGAAAAAAAAACACAATATTGAAAACTAAGTTAAGCACAATGTTCAACAAAAGGGACATCAATTGAAAAATGTTTTATCCATTCAAGTCAGATTTAAACTCTAAGCAACTCAGTCATCTCTCCAAAACTCTTTGTCTCAGAGCCAAGTTATTTCCACCCCTCAATATTCCCTGTGTAGGTCCTGCATATGTATTTTGGGCTTCTAATGTCTTCCAGAGCCTTCTAAGAGCACCAGAATCTTACATTTTCAATTCATACATCACAGATGTTGATGTGTTCCTCCCATATGGGTTTATTGGCTCACTTATAACTGCTAGTTTGAAAAGAAGCCTTTAAGACCCCAGATACGACTCTTTCTGAGAACAAGGTATCATCAAATTCTTCAACACACTTTACTATAACACCCATATCTTCTATGACCTCCTTCATGAAGGTGAATATTGAGCAGGGATGTCCTAAGCACTAATTATTCTTAAATAGGAGATAGGATTAAGTGAAAACCCAAAACTCATTCCTGAATCTCTGTTTTTATAACTGCTTCTGCTTCACCTTAGAGACATCCTTGTCAATTTATGGTAGGAAATCTTATCAATCATTTTTCAGGGGCACAGGGCTTTCTGTTTATAGTGCTATTGATTATCCCATGTTTTTAATTTTAGAACATTATTGTGAAGGGAGAATGGATAAGTGTAAGCTAAACAAACGTTAAAGTATATGACTATTTCATTATATGGAATAAATTCTGACATGACCGAATGCTGTTTGCACAAACAATGGGAGTTGGTGGTTATTCAAAGTATGCGATGTCAGACACAAATCTTCACTAATAATAATAATAATATTTACAAGTTGCCTTGGTATATGTTGTATGTTTGATAAAATTATGACACTGCAAAGGGTTTCTGTAGGAATGTTTTTTGAATGGAAGCTTCATGCTCCCGGGTTGGTGTTTTGGTTTTGTCTCAGAGACTATTTAGGAGAGTGTGCATGCTTACATTCTTCAAAAAATACAATGGATCGGCCTATTGTACAACATCCTTTCAATCCAGCCCACGATCCTTTTCACAGGGAGTGGGGACCTATGCCTACAGACCTAGGGACACAGTCTCTGACTTGGCAGTCAGCTGTTAGGTCAGTGGTGCTTGAAGCCCACAAGGGGCATCTCTGGAATAAAGACTGTTGGTTTGCCTCTGTATTCATTTGGGTAGACTAGAGAAACAAATTCATAAATGCGCATATGTATTTAAGGGAGAGGTTTATGTACAAGAGGAATGGAGGCTGAGCCCCGGTGGCATAGTGGTTGTGTATGGGACTGCGGCCCACTGGGATGGAGGTTCAATTCCAGCAATGGCTCCACAGGAGCAAAGGCTGGACCTCCTACTTCCACCACCAGAGGGCAGTGATTCCCAAAAAACAAAATCAAAACAGAAAAACAAAAACCAAACAAACAAACAAGAAGAATGGAACATTGGGAAAGCATCCCAACCCAGTCCAGTCCAAGTTCATAAGTCCGATATTAGTCCATATGTCCAATACCAATCCACTAGTCCTCTTCAGACTCATGAAGCACATGCAATGACGCCAGGCCAATCACAGGCCAGTGAGTGCAGAGTCTTGTGTGTCCAGTGGTTGTAGAAGCATCTCAACACTGGCAGGAGTCTCTATGTGGCTTTTCTGGCTTCAGAGATCTGGTTCCTCCAATATAATGCCATGCAGCTTCTTCTCTGGCTCCTCCAGAATTCAGGGTCTACTAGAATGCTATCATTTTGACTTGTCAGCAGAGCAACTCCCAGGGACTGAGTTGACAGTCTCTCACCTCCAAGGGGGAAATATCAGGAGATTTCCCAGAATTCTCAGAGAAAGCCACGCCCACCCAAAGGTCTCATTGGCTATCTCAATATCAACAGGCTAGACTCTAGCCCTACACTCTCAATGCTCAGCATCACTCCAAAGTACATGACTGCCACAGTGCCCTTAAAGATTTCAGCCTAGGAAGCCCCATGAGGCAGCTCTTCTTTATCATATATTGTGGCAATGTGTTAGGGTAGACTTAAAAGCACTAAAAGTGATCAGAATTAATGTGCATCTGTGTTTACATTTACACTTACCTATAAAGTATTTTAGCTACCTCCTTCTTTGTTATTCCAAATTTGGGGTTCAACATTCAGTGGAATTAAGGAGAATAATTAATTTTTACACTTTTCCATAGCAATGTTATTGACTTGTCGTAAGGTTATTTTTAAAAACATAAACCTATTCACCCAAACAACTGACTTTGTGTGTGTGCATGTGTGTGTGTGTGTGTGTTTAATTGCTATGAATGATGTGTATTTGCTTAGTATCTGACCTATTTTTTTTTAAAAAAAAGAAATCTGTTGAGTCAGAACACCCACACAGACAGCTGGTTGATCTAATTTGACTTCCTGCCCAGGAACATAGCTAAACATTTTGTACAGTACTTTTGAACATTAGGTGTCAGCATAGGGAAATCTATTGCATTAATGGCAAGCTTGTCTTTCCTAAATTATAAAACTATTGAAAGTCTATTTGCTTTCTTAACAACCTCATAAAGTAGTTTTCTTATTCATTCTTCATATTTTCTTTTTATCTTTATATTTGAATGTACTAGCTGTGATCTGAGAAGCAGTGAAGTCATTGGGAACTGTTTGACTTAAAAATATATTTTGCTTAATAACCTAAAAAAAGAAATAGTTAGAAGAGAAGTACCTATTTCTTTGCTGTGATAATATGTTCATTGCAATACAGTAAGCCATTTTAGGTATATGCTAAATATTATATTGAATTATAGTGATCATTTAATGTAAAATTCTTTAAATGTAAATTAATTATCAACATTAAATGCCTGCATAATTAAAATGCAACAACTCTAAAAGACTTATTATGAAAAATAGGAGTCCTTGTCTGACTTCTTCTTTTAATTCCCAGTCTGCTGGTTTCTCTCTCAGAAATACATAGCATATGTGCTGTTTTAGGCCATGTTGACTACAGCTACAAATCCAGAGACACTCATGTAGACATAAGAGAGAGCTTTATATCAAAGAGCAATTGTATACTGAGGAAACATCCCAGCCTACTCCAGCATAAGAAAAAAAATTATTAGCCCATATGTTTGACACTAGTCCATCAACTCCTCTTTAGACTCATACAGTATAGACAATGATGTTGAGTGCAGAAAGATCACAGGCCAGTTGGGTGAAATATCTAGTGTATGCAGTGGTGGTGGAAGCATGACAATATTGGTGTGGGTCTCCATGTAGTTCTTCAACAGTAAAGTGAAGCAGAGAGAGAGTGTGTGGCCCACTTCTCAGGAGAAAGAGGCAGTTTCCAGAATCTTCACAAAAAGTCCACATCCACCAGGAGACATCATAAGGCTGTGACCTGATTGACAGGCTAGATTCCATCCCTTGACCTCTTTATCAAGTTGATATGAAAATATGTAAATACTACACATGTATAGCTCCGAATTATATGGAGGCCATGTTCCTTTTTTATTTTCAAAATTATTAATTTTTCGTGATGAAAGATGTGTTTGACGCTCCCTGTCCTGTTCTACTTTACACTATGTTACTTTGTTCTTCCTTAATAATTTTTTTTGAAATATAATTCATTGACTTTGCTCCAGAAAAAGAGATTTGGTACTAAGAGTGGGCCTAGAGGAACAAATATACACTCACACACACACACTCACACATATACACACACAAATACTAGGGGTACCTTCCCCCAAACCAGAATTGCCTGGGCACGGTGGACCTTTCATAGTACACATTTTTTCCCACTAGGCAAGAATTAAGCAACTCGCTCTGAATTAGTACACTCCAATGGGGTCTCCTGGAAAGATTCTGTCTAGTCACAGTGAGGTTTTTTGTAAAAAGCAGTTTCCTTTAAAATAATTTTTTAAAAAATCACCTTATGGGAGCTCACACGACTTTAATCACAATCCATACATCCATCTACTGTGTCAAGCACATTTGTACATTTATTGCCATCATCAATCTCATACATTTGCCCTTGGGATCAGCTCATTTTTCCTCTACCTCCCCATTCCCGTCCCTCATGAACCCTTGATAATTTATTAATTGTTATTGTTTTGTCGTATCTTACACTGTCTGATGCTTCCCTTCATCCACTTTTCTGTTATATGTACCCCCAGTGAGGGGGTTATATGTAGATCTTTGTTTTCAGCTACCTCTTTCTACCACACCTTCCCTCCATTCCCCCTACGCTCATTGTCACTCACACCACTTGTCCTGAGGGGTTCATCTGTCCCATATTCCCTGTGCTTATAGATGCTATCTGCACCAGTGTACATCCTCTGGTCTAACCATATGTGTAAGGTAGAATTGGGATCATGGTAGTAGGGTGGAGGATGGAGGGGTGAGGAAATATTTATGAATGAGAGGAAAGTTCTATTTTTCATCGTTGCTGTACTACACCCTGACTGGTGTCTCTTCCCTGTGACTCTTCTATAAGGGGCTGTCCAGGTGCCTACAGATGGGCTTTGGGTCCTCACTCTGCACCCCCCCTTAGTGTCCTTGATCAAGCACTATCACATCTCCTTCTACCTTCCTCATCATTTTTTGGATCACTTTTTGTTCCCTTGTCCCTGGGTTTGTTGACATGCAAGATTTCTTGGAATTACAATACCCACACCACCACATACTCATAGATGTATAAACATCCATAAAGAATAAAGGATTTTAAAATTTATTTGTAGCTTTTTGTATTGTTCAAATTCTCCTTAGAATGGAGTTATATTGTTGAAATAGTGTTTTTCAAAACTGAATGAACTAATCATTTACTTATCTGTAATTTTTTTCTAATTGCACTTCTTTGAAAACTGGGTATTTTTCTTTACAATAATATTTTCTCCATTGTTCTTATTTTGTATATTTTACTATTAACATGATTATGTCAAAGCTATATAAAAAGATAGGTTTAATGTCACTCTTTATCCTTTTTATGTTTTACTTCATACTATTATAGTACTATTATACAAATTGATTTTATTACATTAATTATTTTCTGGCATATATTTATGCTTTACAAATATTAGTATATGTGTTTATATGTCTTCTTCCTTTCCTTTTTTTTTGACATTTCATATCACAGTTTGCATATACTCTGTGATAGGTAGCTTTATCGTGCCAACATGACCAGTAAACATGTGGGATTGGTTGAAGGGTGGAGAGACAAATGAATCAGTGAGCTTTGTCCTGCCTGCTCTCTCGCTCTTTGATAATCGGACCAGTGTGCAACTTACTTGTTCTGTGCCTTCATTTGCAAGATGGACTACCTATGGAACACCTCATCCATGGACTATACCAGTGTAATTTGAGGTTCCTTCAAGACCTGCTTCACCACACTACCAGAATATACATCTCTTGAAACGAGGACTGTCGGACCCTGTCATTTGGCTGACTGTTGGTGACATGCCTTGCTGTTTGCAGCCTATGGCTAGACAGCCTGAATTGCTCTACGGAGAACTACCCATGGTCCTCAAGACTTGAAGGACTGCCAGTGTATTAGCTGTCTCATTTTTTATTTCTTATGCCATATAAATATATATAAATAATTATTAGTGTCCTGGTTTTGTTTCTCTAGAGAACCCTGTCTAACATACATTCTTACACATGTGTTTTCTTCTTCACTTAACTAGGTCCTAGAAATATCTCTATATTAATGGAGATTTTTCTCATTCTTTTTAAACAGTTCAAAGAACTCATTGTGTGAATGTACCATGGATATTTAATTGGTTTTCTAAAATTGGTATTTACTGTTAAGTAGTGTGTTGATGAACTACTCTTTCTCAAAATCCTTCAGGAATTTATCAATAAGAAAACAACTTATATAACCTCCTTCCTGGGGGATGGACAACAGAAAAGTGGATGAAGGGACATGTTGGACAGTGTAAAATATGACAAAGTAACAATAACTTACGAATTTTCAAGGTTTATGAGGGAGGGGGGAGTACATAGGGAGGGGAAATGAGGAGTTGATACCAAGGGCTCAAGTAGAAAGCAAATGTTTTGAGAATGATGATGACAACAAATGTGCTTGACACATGGATGGATGTATTGATTGTGATAAGAGTTGCATGAGCCCTTCCTCTCAAAAGGAAAAGAAAAGCTGTAAATACTGACACAATGTATGTATGTATATATAGTGATTAGGGCTGTATTAGTCCCCAGTAACAATATTTTTTTGAAAAGTAGAAGAAAACAACTTCATAATTACAAGTCAATTCTACTCCATAGAGCATGTCCCCTTATGATATTTTTTAAATGCAGGAATGATCCATGGTGTGGTAGATAATTTCTATGTCATCTTGAATTTTTATGAACATGTGGAGGTGAAATTGAATCTGCCAATCACATCAGAGTTCGATCATGGCTTCTTTGGGGTATGATGCTTTTGTAGATGGGGAGACTGGGAAGTTTCCTCTATCTCTGTGGTGGTTATGTATTCATGATGTCAATTTCATGATTGGAGTGTAGAGGTGGAGTCTAGTCTGTTAATCTGGAGATAGCCAATGAGTAGCCAATGAGGCCTTTGTGTGGGCATGGCTTTCTGCTGAGGATTCTGGGAAGCCCTGTGATATTTTCCAATTGGAGAAGAGAAACGACTCAGTCTTCAAGAAAGCGAACTACTGACAAGACAAGATGGCAGCATCTGAGTAACTGGAGGAGCAGGAGGAGAAGCCACATGGCCTTACCCTAATGGAACCAGACCTTTGAAGCTGGAGAAGCCATGTGGAGGCACTTGCAAATGCTGAGTTGCTTCTACCACCACTGGATGCTGTTGATGGACCCTGAGCCTAGAAGCAAGGAGCCATGGGGAGACCCCTGCCAGCACCAGGATGTCTCGAATGCATGTGCTTCATGAGTCAGAAGGAGACTTTATAGACTGGTATCAGACATATGGGCTAATGTTGGACTTATGATCTTGGACTGGACTGGCTTGGGATGTTTTCTCAATGTTCCAGTCCTCTTGTATATAAACCTTTCCCTTTTATCCATATGTGTGTCTGTGAATTTGTTTCTCAAGTCCACCCAGACTAACATAATCTCTACAACTTCATCTTCCTGTTTGTTGTGACTCTGCCTCCAGGAGTGATTCCATGCGGGCTACCTGCTCCTGAGAAGCCATGTTTCCTCTGATCTTGGATCCACACAACTCTTCTCCTTACTGCCTGAGATTGTCCTACTTACTGCTTTACTCTACTGGGCTCCATAGGCCTTGGGACTTATGAACTGGCATTGGGCTTATGAATTTAGTTGGACGGGTGTGGTGGGTCATGTACTTGATGTCAAATTCATGATTGGGAGTGTAGGGGTGGAGTCTAGCCTGTCAATCTGGAGATAGCCAATTATGAGGCCTCTGTGTGGGCATTGCTTTCTCCTGAGAATCTGGGAAGTCTCGCAGTATTTCCCATGTAGAGAGACTTGACTCATTTCCTTGGAGACGAACTACTGACAAGATGAGATGACAGCTTGCTGATAGATCCTGATTCCTGGAGACGGAGGAGTTGAAGAGAAGCCACATGGGCTTTCCCTGATGGAATCAAACTTCTGGAGCCAGAGAAGCCACATTGAGACTCTTGCCAGTGCTTAGATGCTTGGGAGGCCACAGGGAGACCCCTACCAGCGCCAAGATGCTTCTACCGCCAATGGATACTACTGATGAACCCTGAACCCTGTAAATGAGGAGCCATGGGGAGACCCCTGCCAGCACCAGGATGCTTCTACCACCACTGGATACACAAGACTTTGATTCCACTGACCTGTGATTTTCCTGGTGTCATTGCACATGCTTCATGAGTCGGAAGGAGACTTTATAGATTGGTATCAGACATATAGGTTAATATTGGACTTATGACCTTGGACTGGACTAGGTTGGGATGTTTCCTCAATGTACCATTCCTCTTGTATATACACATCTCCCTTATATCCATATATGTGTTTATGAATTTTTTTTCTCTAGTCTACCCAGGCTAACACAACTGGGCTGGCATGTTTCCTTGATGTGGAATTAGTGCTTGATATAAATTCTGCATTTACATATATGTGTGTCACTGGATCTGATTCTCAAAGTAACCTGGCATAGCACATTTTGCTACATTGAGTGGGATGCTAGAGAAGCAATCATGAAGATGGAGAGTGGATGCTTGTCACATCTCATGGTGATCAGGGGAATTGAACTTTTCTGCTCCTGTTAGTAACTAGAGGGCATCAGATATGGCCACACATTTTACATGATTGGTTTCTGGAAAGGGCACAGGGAGTGAAGGTCTTGTTTTTTAGAAGCTGCATTTGCTTGTTCCAACCTGAAATGGCAAAAATGAATGCAATGACTATCAGGGTGATGCTCAATGGAGGAAAATGTCTCTTGGACTTTTCTGAGACAAAAACCCCATTCATTCATCATGGTAACAGGCAGGACTATAGAAGAGGGTGAAGAACAATGATTGGGACACATACTTCACTGCAGATATAAAGAGCTCAAAGGGTGAATTCTCTAGCTTTGATCTGGTGGCTGTGTGGTAGCCACGGATAACTTGTGGTCACCAGATACCAGGAACCCAAATTTCAGATAACATGTGGTTATTTTGAGTTAAAAAGGGGAGGGGGTTGCAGTGGCTTAAGGGTTTACAAATAGAGCTCCTTGTCTCAAGGTCAGTAGTTTGAACCCACCCGTGACTCCTGGGAGAAAACTGAGTAGTTTTAAAAACTCAAAAAGTACATTCTACTCTGTCCTCTCAGGTTATTATGAATCACAATGAAACATAATGGCAATGGGTTTGTTTTGATTTTTTTGGTAAATCCTTAAGGACATACAAAAGTCAGATCCTTGTGAAAGCCTGGGGGTAAAATTGCCCCTTTCCAGTGTTGCAGTTGAGTTTCCTTATCATGAGACACAGCTTACTGGCTAGTGGACCTAAAACAAAACAAACAACCTCTGAATTTATATAAAAAAATAAAAATGGAATTGTAATTTCTGCTGTAGCCTGTAACTGCCCCCAAAGCAACTGCTTTAGAATGTAAGCTTCAATGCAGACAATGGGGGATAGTCATTGGGCTATAAACCATAAGGTTAGTGGTGCAAACCCACAAGCCATGCCACAGAAGACAGGTGAGGCTATCTGTTCTCATGGAGATTTACAGTGTTGGGAACCGTATTTATCTTCATTGGGGATTGATATCAACTGGATGGCAGTGTTTTTTATCACTGAGTCAAGAAGACTCATGCAACTAGCCAGATTAAGATATTACATACTTCTGAAAAGGGAGTGAGGGCTATGGGACTAAGGAGAGAGATACAATACACCTCCACAGCATCTCATAATTGATGTATGTGTCAGGCAGGGTTCTCTTAGAGAAATAAAAATCAGGACACTAGTAATTCTTTTTATATATTTAAATATAAAGAAAGGTATGTAAGATAAGAAAGAAACAGTTAACTATAAAGCAATATAGATTGCTCGGTGCAACTCACTTGTGTGAGGCAACTAGAAGACTGGCAGTCCTTCAAGTCTTGAGGGCCGCTGAGTAGTCCTCTGTAGAGCAATTCAGGCTATCTGGTCATAGGCAGCAAACGGCAGAGCAGGTCGCCAATAGTCAGCCAGATGACAGAGTCCAACCGTCCCCAGCTCGTATCCCAGGAGCCTGGCGAAGTAGGGCTTGAAGGACCCTCAACTCAAAGCAACACAGTCCACGATTAGGTGTCCCACAGGTAGTGTTGCTTGGAGGTCGAGGCACAGGATGAACAAGGCAGCTCTCCGGTCCAAAGATCCGGAAGCAAGAGAGAGGGCAGGACTCGCCAAGCCCTTCCTATCTCTGCCCTTCAATTCATCCCATGTGTTCATTGGCCGTGCCGTCACAACAGACCCACCAATCTTCTGTGGCCATGTTGGCATAACAAACCTACCCATCACAATGTATTCTTAATAATTTAAGACCAGTGAAGCCAAATGGCACAATATGGTAAACCTGATTGGAATGTGAGAGACTATTTATTATTTGCTCTTTGTTTTAATAAAAACTTCATTAAAATGGGACAGAAAAATCCCAATGTTTAAAACAGGAAGGATGGCTTATTTATATCCCCTGTCCATTTACAAGGTTTGATCCATAGTAGACACAGGTTTTATGGATAGTTGCCTCAAAGATCATGAATGGGCTAATAAGAGCACCTAACCCATGTGGTTATATTTGAATCTGTGTGTTGTTGAAAGTAGCCTTGATGGCATAGTGATTACATGTTGAGCTACAAACCCCAAGATGCACAGTTTGAAACCACCAGCTGCTCCAGTAAAGAGTTAACACATCTCAGAAACCCACAGGGCAGCTCGACCCTGACATTTGGGGTCTCTCTCAGTTGGCCTTGACTCTGTGGGAGTGAGTTTGGTTGAGTTGTTGTTGATTGTCATTGAGTTGATGTTGACTCAGGGCCCCACGTGGTGAAGACCTGAAATGAATTAACAGATTAAAAGCACCTAAAGCAGGGTTTGAGAAAAAAGAACGTCAGATGTTTTCTGTTTTCCTTTTGACACACGTTAGTACAACATAATGAGGAGTAGGAAGGTGACTTACTATGCAATTTTAGAGTTTAGGTTGTTGTTATTGTACTTATTGTATGTGGTCTTAACTGTACCATATGTAAAAATATGTGTGTATGTATGCATATGTGTATATATAATTTAGCTTGAAATTAAATTATTTTAATACCCATATGATGTTTTCTTATATAGTAATAACCATTGGAACTTGATTTAGAAGGAAAGTAGTCAAGATGAAGTAAGATGTAATGGACACATTTAAGCATAGGATTAAAATAGATATCTGAAAAGTGAAATGCATTTTTTGCCAAAATTTAACATATGGCCAGATGTGAAGGTAGTCATTGTGGCCACTAGAGGGCATTCAATATCTGCCACATTCCTTCTAAAAAGGTATATTGATGCTAAAAAGTCACTGTAGTCTAATAAGAAAACATCCCCATCTCTACCTTAGCAATCATTATAGCTGACATCTATATTTTAAATTGATTTGAAAATAAATATTTAAAAAGTAAATTTAAAATTAAATCTCAATATTTAAATGTTATTTCTCCAAGAGTAGATTTTTAAATGTGGCGATGAATTTCAAACAGCATCAATGAATATAACTAACGATATTATAGTTCCCTTGAAGGAAGAGAACATACTCTATTTTCACCTTTGAATCCTTACGCATTATCATCTGCCACATTCCTGGAAGTGTTTTCCTAACTCTCAAACCTTTTCCAGCCTTGTCTGTAGGTAAATAAATACTCACCACCTACTTATCCCTCCCCACACACATAGAGCTATAAAACCATGTAGCAGTGTTAATGAAAATATTAATATGTGAAGCTACTGTTTTGCTTTAATCTATATGCTCTCTAGATCTATCTACTCCTGGTTGTGTTTTGTTCATTTCTTCAGCTCTTCCTCAAGAAATTCTGTATTCTTCAATTTACACCAGTTCATAATGATAATGGAAGGGCTGGCACCCTACAATCATGAGGACTCAAATTATGTTCTTTTGAAATGTTCTCCTAGTTTCACAAAAAGAAATATGAGGGAAATCATATCGGGGATATAGAGAGGAGAGGGTAAGGTTTCCTTGTGAAATGGTCACAAGGCATTTCTTGCTACCCTCAGAGAATGAGCAGGTGTACTGTTGTGAAGGAAAAAAATCAAACCAAGACAAACAAAACAAAACAAACATTCCTCCTTGGTGCAACTCCAGTATTTTTCTCATTAGCTTTTAGTTTTCTTAACACTTCTTTTTAATGAGCCTCATTTTCATCGTCTGTCCCTCAAGAAAGCCTATTATCATTTCCCCTTGGGAATCTCAAAGGATAGTTTCCATTATCATCTGACCTTATCTCTCTGTCTTCAGTTCCACTGGCCCAGCCCATCCCAAAGCTATTGAGTCGAAATAGTCCTTTGAAGACACCGAAAGGAGACTAAAATGAGTTCATTAGTGAGAGAGCTTTCCGCAGCCAACTTCTGATGGCAGAGACACATGTAAACATATTTCATTTGAAATAAACTTGAGTCCCAGCAGCAATACTTTTTACCTTCCTCTTCTCTATCCAGCTACCTACCATGGATCTATACCTGAGCGTCTCTGAGGCCTACAAGCAACACAACAGAACAAGGTAATCATCCTCAAATAAGGTTTTCAGCTGGTGTTTTCAGTTCATTCATTAGTACTGCAACCCACTCAGTTACTGAAACCAGAGATCCTGTAGTCATCCTTGCCTTCTTCTTCCTCATGCCCTCAATGTGAGGAACTGACTGCCACAGAGCAGATGCTGACTCATAATGAAGCTATAAGACAGGGTAGTACTACACCTGCGAGTTTCTTAGACTATAACAATTTACCAGAACAGAAAGCCCTGCCTCTCTCTCAAGAAGCAGCGACTGGTTTTAAGCTGCTTATGATTTCAAACAGCTGACCTTGTGAATTGCAGCCCTGCAGGTAGCCACTACGCCACCAGGGTCCCTTTGCCTTTTATCTAGCCAAGCCAAAGTCTTTGAATATTGCCCACTGAAATTTCACTCACTGTCTATGCTGAGTTCTACTTATGCTCACTAACATACTTCTTTAGTATGAGCTATCATCAACTATATTCCCGTGCAGACCCGATCTTCCACCAGTCCTATGAGCATTCATGCCTGCCTCTCTTTAATCAAGGCAGTATGAAATTCAGTCCTAGAAACCTTCCAGGAAATCTCCTTCTATCACTTGCCTACTTGAAATCCTTCAGTGGCTTCCCTATATCATTTGGGTAAACTCTAAAGCATTTGACATGGCCTATACATTCTAATGGGATCTACTGCGTGCTGCATGCTGACCTTCACATCTCCCTTCAAGATCTTCCCCACCCCCGTCCACACACACCCCCCCTCATGTCCCATTTCTCTCTGATCCTCTTTAGGGCTCATCCTAAATGTATTTCTTCGGTGATCATCCCTGGCCAGTACATTTAGAGTAGATTGCTCTGAGCTGCTATAGAGCACAGTAGGACTGTGGTCACCACTTGAAATGATTGGTTTGATGCATAGTCATGCAAGTTATTTGAGGGAATTGTTGCCTGTTCTGTTTATTATGGTGTGCCCAACTGCTGGAAGAGTGACTGACAAGCGTGGTTACTCAAGAGATGCCTCAATTTTATAAAATTATAAAATAGAAAAAGTTAACCTTAATTTTTTCAAATATTAATATACTTATTGTTGTCTTTAGCTGACATCAAGTTGGTTCCAACGCATGATTCCCCCAGCAGCCACAAAACAAGACTGCCCAGCCCCATGCCTGCCTCTCTATTGCTCTTGTACTTGAGCCATTGCTGCAGCCGTGGTGTTGACCCATCTCTTGTATGTCCACTTTGACACTCATGATGTCCTTTTCCAGGGACTGGGCTCTCCTGACAACATGCCCACAGTGTGTGAGATGATGTCTCACCATCCTTGCCTAAAAGAAGCATTCTGGCTCTCCTTCTTCTAAGACAGACTTGTTTATCCTTTTGGCAGTCCACCTCCTTTCAATATTCTTTTCTAACCCCACCATTCAAGGGCATCACTTCTTCAAACTTGCTTATTCAACGTCCAACTTTCACAAGCATGTAAGGTGACTGAAAATAGCACAGATTGAGTCAGGTACACCTTAGTTCTCAAATGAACAACCTTAGCCTTCAATGCTCCAAAATAAGGTCAGATGCAGCAGATTTACCTAATGCTGCAGACGACCATCTTTTCATCTCTTGACTGTTGCATTCATTGTGGATCCAATCAAGGCAAAATCTTTGACAACTTCATCCTTTTCTCCATTTATCATGATGTTACCTTTTAGTCCAGTTGTAAGGATTTTGATATCTTCTTCAGCAGTTTTATTGACACATGATCCATATCATACAATTCAATTGTTCAATCATGTCAAAAGAATCACACAATCATTACCATAGTCAATTTCATAATATTTTCTTTTCTCTCCCTCCCTAAGTCACCTCTAACATGAACTATGTAATCTCATTCAGTTCTAGTGTTCCTTCCCCCTCCCTCCTTCACTGTTTACTCCTGAAATCCCCACATCATTTCCATCTCCCCCTCCCCACCTGCCCTACATCTCTTACAATTCCTTGCATCAATTTCTATCTCTATGCATCCTCTCCTTCTGTGCTCATAAACTGGTAAACCCAACAGAATCAAATGAAGAACAAAAGTGAAATGAAGTGGTAAGGTTAAATAACCATAAGGTAAAAATAAAAATACCACAATGAGCAGAAAAGAAAAGACCTCCATCAATATTTTAAAAGCCAGAATCAAGCAAGAGGTCCTTGCTCCTAC
>PVJH01040244.1:0-15881 GCA_004026705.1 Nesogale talazaci
TCAAGTATCACTGGTTTGACTTCTTTATAGAACCAAACCTGAAACATGTGGCAAGATTTCTAGGCTGAAATTCCCAGTTGGAATTTTGGACAAACATTTGTCCAGTTGGTGTCAAGAAGTCATATGTGCTTAAATTGCTGTCAATCTTGAGGCATTAAATAGAAGTGACAAAAGACCTACTGGGCTGTAGGCAGTTATCAGGACCATCATCATGAAGAAAACTATTTAATGCATCAAATCTGACCTTGAGATATTCTTGAAATGCAAGTGGGATAGGCTCAAGGTCATATTTGATTCTTATATAGCTACTTTAATTGTATTCACCTTTAACATGAACCTATATTTGAGCAATTGCTGATCTGTTCCACTGTTGGCTCTGGTCTTATTTTACATGCTGATATTGTGCTTCTCCATAATGTTTTCCTTCAAATTTAGTCTATCTCATTTCTGTGTATTCTATTTGGATATGTCTACATGGATATTCACCCTTTGTGCTGTGGGTAAGAGGTATTTATGAGGAAGAAGTTGTCGGTCTTGCAAAATTCTATCATGTGATCTCCAGTTTCATTTTTATCACCAACGCCATATTTTCCAACTATTGTTTCTTCCTCTTTGTTTGCAAATTTTGCACTCCTGTATTCAATAATAATCTGTGCATCTTGATTCTGTGTGTAATCAATGGGTAGAATTCTTTGACATCTGCATCATAAACTTTAGTGTTTGGTTCATACATTTTTACTTATAGTTGTGCTGACTGGATTTTTTTTTTTTTGGTATTCAAATAGGTGTAATTCTATATAGACAGCATTGTGTTTCAAGATAGATCTGAAAATGCCCCTTTTCATGATTAAGGGAACACCATTAGCCTTGAATTTTCATTCTGGTGATAAATAATATAGTGTGATTCAAAATGGCCAAAAAAGTTCATTTCTGTTCATAAAAATTATTGATAGCCTTGACGAGAAAAGGAATTTCAACTTAGTCTTATGGAAACTTCATATGAAGCAAAAGTCCATGTGTGAACAGAACAAGGGGATATTGCCTGGTTTAAAATCAAGAAGGTTGTCAATCTGTATGCTGAGTAAATAATCAAAGACTCTGGACTATATGAAGAAGAACACTGAACCAGATCTGAAAAAAGACTTATTAATAACTTGTGATATGCAGAAAACAAACTGGCTTGCTGGAAGTTCAGCTGATGAAGATGAAAGGTGACAGTTCTCAGTATTAATTTAAAGAAAGCAAACATCCTCACAACTTCACCAATAGGTAGCATCATGGGAAGTGGAGAAAATATTCAAATGATCAAGGGTTACATCATGTTTGTGTCCACAATCAATGCTCATGGAAATTGAAGCTGAGAAGGGAAAGGATGCATTGCATTGGATAATTCTGCAGCCAAAGACTTCTATAGTATTGAAAAGCAAGGATGTTTCACTGAGAAATGAAGTGCGTGTGTGTGTTAGTCTGGGTAGATTACAGAAACAAATCCTGGGAGATGCATATGTGTGAAAGAGAGAGTTTTATATCAAAGAGCAATTGTACATTAAGAAAACATCCCAACCCAGTCCAGTACAAGTCCATAAGTTTGATATTAGCCCATACATCCAGTACCAGTCTATATATTCCTTGTCAGACTCACTCAACACATGTAATGATGCCAGATGCAGGAAGATCACAAGCCAGTGGGTGTAAAGTCTTGTGGGTCCAGTGGTGGTGGAAGCATCTCAGTACTGGTATGGATCATCGCATGGCTCCTCAACTCCAGGACTCTGGCTCCCTCTGTCTCTCTCCAGTGTCTTGTAAACAGGAATGTCTTGAAGGGAGCATGTGCATGTCCTGCCTCCAGCGAGATATGTATCTCTTTAGCACCTTCAAATGAGGTCATCAATCTGTGATCTGACTGACAGGCTAGACTCTGCTCCTCCACAAGTTGACAACAGATTATGTAACTACCACAGACCACCCTTTATCAGCTTGACATTCTTTTAACAAAAAATGTTTAAAAAATTTTAACAGCATAATTTTTAACAAAAATTATTTTTTAAATATTTTTAAAAAAATTTTTTTTAATTTTTAAAAATATTTTTATAAAATATTTTTTTAAAAATATTTTTTAAAAAAAATCATACTTGTACCTAACAGCATAAAAAAAGAGTATTCAATTCAGTATTTGCCACCCTCATTAAAATATAACATTCCATGAGTGAACAAAGCAAAAGTATTCCACAATCATGTGAATGCCTACACCTTAATCCTATAATCCTATGAATACACTCCAGCACCTATCAAAGTTTGTAAGCCAACACTTCATACATTTATCCTCCCCATTTTGGCTATCCAATTTCTGTACTGCCCACTTTTATCAACCCAATGCTCTGAGAAGACAATGATATTCTTTGACATGAAGTACCTTTATTGCAGTTGGTACCTTGTGAAGTCTGCATTCCTAAGCCAAGTCTAATCAGGACAGCCATCCATAAAGTCACCAGAAACATGTACCAGTTCACAGGCTCAAAAATCTTCCCTTCATCTTGTTGGGTTCTGATCAACTCTATGTGGGTTGTCTCACTTAGCTCAGCAGAGTACCCACTGGCTGCATTGCCTTTAAACCATGGGCCCCATCACAAATTCTCAACAACCTCAATTCTCAATTCTATATTCAAAGATACAGAGTCCCTTCCATCCCCCCAATCCCAATCTGTCAATAGTCCCTTAGGCAAGTTTCTTGGAATAAAAATGTCCTGAGTAACACTTCTACATTGTTGGTGGTTGTGTAGATATGTATAGCCACTATGGAAACCAGTCTGGCAATACTCAAGGAAAATGGAAGTTGAGCTACCCTATGATTCAGCTATCCCACTAATGGGTATATATCCAGAAGAGGCAAGAAATAAACCACAGCCAATGGTATGCACGACAGTGTTTATTACAGCACAATTCACAATTGCAAATAGTTCGAAGCAACCTAAATTTCCATCAGTAGATGAATGGATCAACAAACTCTGGCACATACACACAATGGAGTATTATGCCTCACTCAAAAGCTCAGACGAGCACACGAAACACATCTCTGCATGGGAAGAACTAGAGGAAATTCTGCTAAGCGAAGTCAGTCAATCGCAAAAGGATAAGTACGGCATGGGCCCCCTGAGGTAAGTAGAAACAATATGGTGAGTATAAAAGAGAAGACTCCTATATGCCATATTAGCTGGCTCAAGAGATAGGGTAAGGGGAGGAGGGAGGACCAAACCCAGAGAGGTACACATTGGATGCAACACAGTAATGGGGGAAGGATGAGGGGGGTGGAGGGGAGTTAAAAAGGAGTTCCAAAGTGATAGGATAACAGAGGGAATGGGGCACTAATCCACCCAGGGAGGGAGTACAGGTCTTGTCTCCACAGAAACTGGAGTGGGTGAGCAGTTGCTACCATGAAAGACCCAACCATGAAGACAATGTGGACGCATGGAAGGATGTAAGAAAAGAGAGCTACAGAGCCGGACGTAACCAGAGTCAGATGGATTCCATCCCTAGTAGTGGGCGTGGCAGAGAACAGGGGAGGGGAGTGGTCAGCATCCCACACCCACAGGGACAAAGACAAGAAGGGAGGAAGAAGAAGAGAGCTGGTCCAAGCTCCACACTGATACATGATGCTCAGAGGAATACATTCTTCTGGAGACCCATTGTGCCACAGAAAGGACTGGGCAAATGATTCCTTGGGGCACAAGAGAGGAGAGAAGAGGAGAAGGGGGTGGGGACAAACACATGGACGGGTTGGGGGAGCAATAAGTGGTCAGGAATCGATGGAAAGGAGGGTGTGGGAGGTCTGGTCGGGATTAAGCAAGGACAATGAATCTATGAGAAAACAATGAAATGCCAATGAAGGTGGAACATGATGGTGGGACAGGAGGGAGATGAAAGGAAATAGAGGAAAGAGCTAGAAGACAAAGGGCACTTACAGAAGTCTAAACATAGGTATGTCCATACACAGATATAACTATCTACTATAAGATGGGAATAAATTTAAGAACATATCTATAGGCCAAATATTAGGGTAGCAGGTAGACCTTGGGCCCTCACCCTGGTGCTCCCTCAATGCAACAACACTTTGTTCTATGAATCTGGCATTCCTTGAGGCTCAATGGCCCAATATGATCACTGAAGTAAAATGGGTGCACAAACAAATGTGGTGAAGAAAGCTGAAGGTGCCCAGCCATCAAAGGATATATCAAGTGTCTTGAAAGCCTGAAGATAAACATTAGACCATTTGCCTGAGAAGAGACCACAGCCACACAGAAGAAGCACAACAGCCAGCGTGGTCAGATGGTGGTGAAAGTGGTGAAAGGTCTAGGCAATAGACATCAAATGGAGCAGAAAACAAAACAAAACAAACATATATCACCGTGTGCACACATCTCCAGGGAAAGCAGATGGGCCCAGCTATCAAAAGATAGAGCATCCAGGGTCTTAAAGGCTTGAGCATAAACAAGCAGTCATGTAGTTCAGAAGCAACAAAATCCGCCATAAAAGAAGATCACTTACCTGTGCGATCATGAGGTGCTGAAACAACCAGGTATCAAAGAACAAAAATAAAAATCAATGGACCAATTGACTCCCGATATCACTCAAGACAAATGGATACAGAGGCAAAGAAAGTAGAAGAAATGATGGTACCCAGCTAACAAATGATTGAATGCCTGGAAACTCAAAGACTTGAAGATAATCGAGTCACCATTCAGTGCAGAAACAGCAAAGTCCACATGGAGGAAGCACACCAGCATGGGTGATCAAGAGGGGCCAAAGGGAACAGGTATTGAGCACCAAAGAACAAGAATCACATCATTACATAAGAGGAAGAGAGCAGGGGTGGGGACCTAACGCCCACTGGTGGGTAATTGGTCACCCCTTTACAGGGGAGTCACGGGGAGGAGACAGACCAGTCAAGGGGCAGCCGGGCAGTGATGATGCATACAAGTTTCCTCTAGTTCCTGAAGCCTTCCTCCCCGCCCCCCAACCATCATGGTCCTAACTCTACCTTGCAAATCCAGATGGACTGGAGAAGTCATACTAGCATAGAAGGGAGCTGGAGATATGGGGAAACCAGGATGGATGTGCCTATTCAGGCCAATGGTTAGATTGGAGATACTGGAAGGGTAGAGAGAAGGGTGGGTAGAGAGACGGAACCAACAGCAAGGATATAGACATAAGCTCCTATTTGAAGGATGGGCATAGAAGGAGTGGGTTGGGGGAGAGGTCGCACAGTGTAAGATATGACAGAACAATAACAATGTATAAAGAATTGAAGGTTGGTGGGGAAGAGAGACCAGGGGAAGGGGGGAAGGAATGAAAAAGCTGATACTAGGGCCTTAAGGGAAAAGGTGGACAATAATAGAAGTGGACATATGAGGGTGCTTGACGAGTATGCTTATTTATATATTGTGAAAAACGATGTATGAACCCCCAATAAAATGATTTTTTTTAAAAATGTCCTGAGTACTTCAAAGCACTGGGAGGGACTTTTCAGAGCCTCTTTGCAGACCTTTTCTAACCTATTTAAAGATTCAAAATTTAATGGGGCGCAGGGGGAAAGATAACATATACACACATTGTTGGGGTGAGGTTCAGGTATTATAGCAGGGCCAAACCTAAGGCAGGGATACATTCAGCAGTCAACTAAAGAGGAGGGGGAAATAAAGAGGGGAAAAAAGACATGGGTGGTGAGGAGTAGGGTACTGACCCACTCAAAGGAAGGGTGTTGCTATCTCCACAGAAGAGGGAGAGAGACGAGGCTTCAAACTGATGTGCCAAGACATGAATACAACATGCTGGCATGTACCAATAGAGAGGTCTGCAGGGCCAGCCCCAATCGCAACTATGTGGACACCACCACCACCACCATCACCCCAGAAAAATGCACTTCTGAGGACAGCACTTAAGCTACAGCTTGGGGAGAGGGGCACATCTGATTATAGTACACAAGAGAAAGGAAGAAGGAGGGGGAACACATTCTGGCCCACCACGCTCTAAGGACACTCTTCCTGCTCAGAGCAGACAATGTACAGAGAGGATCATAGAACCAATGCCACCACGAGACACATGCCTCCTTGAACCATGATACTATGGGGAACAACAATAGAGACACAGTGTGGGAATTGCACCCAAACTGACCCCTTAACACTGTGGTGAAACACTTAGGGCATGAAACAGAGCAGTAAGGGCAGCAAAGTGATGAAGTCTCAGGAAATGCCAAAAATAGATTTTTAGACAGAGTATGGCACCTCATCAGACTCAACTGGAAAACACTCATGAAGGTCAGCAAACAGACCTTGCATTATGGCTTTTCCACTTCTGTCACTGGCTTTTGTTTTACTATTGTTTAGTTTTTGGTTTATTTAGTCATTATTGCTTTGTTGGTTTTGACTTCCCTTGTTCTGTTTGACTTTGCCTAGTTTTTGGAGCTATTACTGTCTCTTCATGTCTACCTAGATAAGATAGGCAGGATAAGCAAGTTGTATATGAAAAGAAGGGCACCAATGGTTTCCAGGGGAATATGGGAGGAGAGGTGGGAGGAAAGAAGCAGGAGGAGAAACTAACCCAGAGACAAGGGAACAACAAGTGAACTAAAATCAATGAAGAGAAGGGTGTAGAATGCCTAGCGGTGCTTAATGAAGGGCAAAGTAGCAGCAAGGAATTACTAAACCTGAATGAAAACCAAATATGTTGGTGTAACAAGAGGAAAGTAAAAAAAAAAAAATAGAGGAAAGAAGAGGGAGGCAAAGGACATTTATAGAGGTCTAAATATAAGCATATACATATGTAAGTATATTTAAATATAACTAAAAGTGAATAGATCTGTGTATTTATATCTATATGTTAAGAATTAAGGTTGCAGAGGAACATTGGGCTTCGACTCAAGTGTTCCCTCAACCCAAAAACACTTTGTTTCAATAGTCTGGCATTCTGTGATGCTCACCTTCCTGACATGATCACAAGAGACAAATTGGGTGCATAAGCTATTGTGGATGAAGAAAACTGATGGTGCCCATCTAACAAAAGATATAGCATCTGGGATTTTGCTTGAAGATAAAAAAGTGATCATCTAGCTGAGAAGAAACATGGAAGAAGCCCAACAGTTTATGTGATTATGAGGAATTGAAGAGGTCAGGTATTAAACATATAAGACCCAGAACAAAATCATTCCCAATGTGAATGAGGAGTGGGAGGGTGGGGAGGAGCGTGGAGAGGAGACCCAAAGCCCATTTGTAGACAATTGGGCACCCAGTCATAGAAGGATCACAAGGAAAAGATGAGCCAGTCAGGCTGCAGTAAAGCACCAATGAAACACACAACTTTTCTCTAGTTCTTTAATGCTTCCTTCCTCCCACTCTCATGACTTCAATTCTACCTTACAAATCAGAACATGCACATTGCTACAAATAAGCGCCCCAAATGCAGGAAATTCAGAATAGATAAAATCCTCAGGGCCAACAATGAGAATAGAGATACCAAGAAGATTAGGGGAAGGTGGGGGGAGAAAGAAGGAATTGATCACATGGTCACAAGGATCAACATATAATACCACCACCACCACCCCCAGGGGAATGCACAATGGGGAAAATGGATAAAGGGTGACAGAGGACAATGTAAGATACGAAAATAATAATCTATAACTTATCAAGAGTTCAGGAGGGAGGGGGGAGCAGGAATGAGGAGCTGATATCAAGGGCTCAAGTAGAAAGAAAATGCTTTGGAAATGATGGTGGCAGCATACATACAAATGGGCTTGACACAATGAATGAATGTATGACTTGTGATAAGAGATGTAGGAGGCCCCAATAAAAGTATTACATCCTGAGGGGATATGGGGGGCCTGTGTATAGGACCGTGGAAAGAATGCGAGGAACAGCAAGGTGGCCTGCATTGTTTAGGGTCCCAGACTACACGACTGCAGCTCACATCAGGAACCAGAGAAAGCATAACGCAGCAAAAATGCTATAGAGAGCGGCACCCTGCAAACACCAGATGTTGGAGACGCTGCATTGCTGAGTAGTTAAGGAGAAGTGCAGGTTCTGGGAACTTGCCTAAGGAGTCACAAGAGCTCAGGAGAAAACCCTCCTCCCTCTGCAGTGTCTCTTCAGCACCCTTTCCCGACCTGATTCCTGTTCATTCCTCACGGAAAAGAAAAATAGCAAAGAGGCCCCTACCCATTTTCACAGATTTCTTAATGAAGGAGGAATTTGGAGCCAAAAATCCATAAATGGATACCTGGAAAAACATAGCCTAGGCCCTTACATGAGCAGCCTTACCCATCTGGGACCTTATCTATGACCAATAAAAAAAAGAATGGTCAATGGTAGGAGAATAATTCCTTGGTCACTCAATTCTTGGGGTTAGTTTAGTAGCCATCTGAACATTAAGTTGTTCTCACTAGAAAAGACTGAGCTACTTCTAGGCAGTCAATTAAGATACATTTATAAATGTCTGCCCTTTCTGGGTGCTCTGTTCACTTACCCAAGGTGAACAAACTTTACCTTATAGTGAACCCCAGTAATCTAGTTCTGCATGCTCTATGACCCACTAATAATTCTCTAAGTACAATACAGAAAATATGTACAGATTAGGGAGTAGTACGGAAAATATGGCAAAGGCTATGCAGTCAAACAATAATCCTAAGCAATTTATAAAATATTTACATTTAAGACCCCATGTGCTAGGTCTTCTAATAGCTGGGCATCATCAGCTTTTTTCCTCACATTTGCTTATGCACCCATTTGACTTCTGTGATCATGTCAGAGAGATGAGCATCACAGAATTCCAGGTTATTGGAGCAAAGTTCTTGCATTGAGGGTGTATTGAGTAGAGCCTCAAGGTCCACTGCTACCTTGATACTTATACAAATATATGTACATAGGCGTATATCCCTATGGTTATATATAAATACATTTACATGTATACCTACCTATATTTATACCTGTAAAAATGTATTTTGCCTCCTAGTTTTTGCCTCTATTTCCTCTTACTTTCCTCCTGTCTCACTACCATGTTTGACCTTCATTGGGCTCTCAGCAATTCCTCTCAGCTACATTGTACTTGATCAAACCCCACCAGGTAGTCTACACATACCTTGCCATTGATTTTAGATCTCTTATTGTTCCCTTGTCCCTGGGTTTGCCAGCTCCCACATCCCACTTCCCCCTTTCTCCTGTCCCCCCAGAGCTTTCAGTCCCATTGTTTTCTCCTTGAATGACCTTCTAGCAGGAAAGCAAAGAAGCCCACCTGAAAGGAGAACAAACAGCAGCTTGTGTGATCACGAGGTGAACCTGGGATCAAGTAGGAAACTTCAGAAGACCCCAAACCAACAACCATATTGATGGAAACAAGGGGAGTCGGAGTGGGGACCCAAAGTCTCTCTGTTGACCATGTCATATCCCCTCACTGAAGGGTCACAAGGAAGCGAGCGTAGCACCAGGTTGCAGTGTAATGTAGCACCAAGGAAACACAGCAAGCCTCTTGTCCTTTGATGCTTCCTTCCCTCAGCTGTCATGCCCCAGTTCTACTTTGCACAGCCGGCTAGACCGGAGCCTGTACACAGGTACAAATACGCACTCTTGACACACGGAATCCAGGACAGACAAACCCCTCAAGAGCAATAATGTGAATAGCTATGCCACAAGGGTAGGGGGGTGGTGGAGGAGTAGGGAGAGGGAGAGGGAACTGATGGCGGCAAAAAATGGTGTATAACCACCCTCCACCCACCAAGGGGAAAACAACAGAAATGGGAGTGAAAGGAGATAGCAGACAGTGTCAGATTTGAAAATAATAATTTGTAATTTATTAAGAGTTCACAAGGGTGGGCAAGTGGGTGAGGAAGAGAAACAAGAGGAGCTGATATCAAGGACTCAAGTAGAAAGAAAATGTTTTTAAACATTTGATGGCAATATATGTACAAATATGCTTGATACAATTTATGTATGGATTGTTATAAGAGCTGCATGAGCCCTAATAAAATTTTTTATAAAATAAAAACACTTGCTCTATATTTAAGAATATTATTCTATGTTTTCTTATCATTTGAATGTATAAAACAAACCTCACCATCTCTAAAAGCAAAGATTTAATAAATAAATTGTCTTGCTATCACAACTCACAGATTTGGGGAAAATAAAAATGCACTGTGAATATTCCTAGCTCTTTAAAAGACTTAAATATGGAACATGTCTACTTCTTTTTAAAAATATTTCTCCCTGTTTCATTTCTAAATCATCCATCTCCCCATATTTCCCTTTCAGTTATTTAAGGAGTATGATAAGCTATTTTTCATCTAGCTTTAATTAAAATATTATCTACAAGCAATTTTCAACTAGACTGTCATCATCAAAGTGAAGGGAAGAATTAAGCAATTTTGAAGGGAACTCAGGACTGAAGACAATTTACTTCTACAACTGCTTAAATTTCATGATTTTTCTTCAACTTATGCTATTATTTTATGTAAAGCTACATCGCTAAATCAACTTGTTGGACATCTTTTATTTTGTTTGTTTTTATGGTAGACTATCCAAGCAAATCAAAATAAATATCACAGAAGAGACTCCTGATGTGTAGCAATTTTATTGAATTAAATACTCTCTGTCTCTTCTTCCAATGGAGATTTTACAGCATCTACAGCGTGGTGGGTGTCTCCGGAAGGTTCAAAAGACTAAAGAATTTCACTGAGAGCTGAAAGGGTGCCCTTTTGAGCCCACAGCGATGGACCTCAGAAGAAAGGCCTGGCATTTTATTTCGAAAATAATAATAAATGCTAGAGCCTGTGAAAATCCTGTCTAGCAGAGTTTTAGTCTGACATATGGGATTCCCCTGTGTCAGTGTCACCTCTGCAGGACCTGGATTGCCTGGGTGCAATGCACAGTGCGTACCGCCATCACTTCAGCAACAGAACGTGCACCGTCTCTGCTTTCACAAAACGTGTGTCCTTAGGAGTCGGGAAAATAAACATATACATCATCAACAAAGAATTCCAAGAGTGCTAAGTGTTGCAGACAAAGTGAAGTCGTCTACGAGGAGGAAACCCATGAGTCTGGGTGATGGAGCACGGATGGGCTAGGGAGGGAGGTGGGGAAAGGTCCTATGACATCAACTCAAGAGTCCAGGAGCAGGGCTGAGCCCCAGTGGCATAGGGGTTGTGTGCGGGACTGCGGCCCACTGGGAGGGAGGTTCAAATCTAGCAGCAATACTGGGCCTCCTACTCCCACCACCAAAGGACAGTGATGCCCAAAAAACCAAAAAAAAAAAAAAAAATCCGGGAGCACTGACTTGGTAAAGTGATCCATGTCCTGGGGGAAGGCAATTACCATAATTTTCTGTGGCTGCCAAGAGAAATGATTACAAATGGGAAGTTTCAAGCAAATATAGTTAGTGCTTCACAGTCTCGAGTCTAGAAGTCTGAAACTCAGGACCACTTTCTTCTGAAGATTCTGAGGGAGGGTCTAGCACATGACTTTCTGCCACATCCTGGGGGTGGTTAGCATTCTTTAGCTGGTGGAGCATTCTTTAGCTGGTGGCTGCACCCCACTCTCTTCTCCTGTCTCCTCACATGGCAGTCTTCCCTCTGTGTGTTTCTCTGTGCCACTGTATCAAAATTCTCCCTCTCCTTTCACTTATAAGGACCCCAGTTATTGACTTACGCCATAACCTATCCAGTGTGACCTATCTTAAAGTAATTGCATTTACAAAGATCTTATTTCCAAATAGGGTTATGTTCATTGTACCATGGGCTAAAACATGAACATGCTTTGGGGAGAGGCTCTGGAAGCCCAAGTCAAAGGAACTGAAAATTCAAGAGAACCCTGAATAGATAGATGGATTTAGGGTTCAAGCAATATCCCATAAGTCCAATGTAGCTGGCACCGGAGTGGTAAGGAGAACACAGCAAAGTAGAAGTAGAAGGTTTGAAATACAAATAAGAGTGCCCCTAGTGGGCAGATTTCACTGGAGCGTCTCCATTGAGATGGATAGGAATGAGGAGGGGAGCATTTACTTCCATACGCTAGTCACTGAAAATCCTCTGAAGTGAAGAAGACTATTTCCCAGTACAGTGCTGAAAGATGAGCCTCCTGGGGGAGGGGGGGGACATTCTAAATGCACAGTGTCCATCCAGGAACATGTGTATACGTGTATATGTTATGTTTACATAATAATAGCGATGATGCCAATGATCATAAAAAGGGTGTGGGATTGGACAGCATTCCCTCTGTTACACCCATGAGGTCAGCATGCATTTAATTGACAGGAGCTAGCAAAATGACAAGGTGAGAAATGTCGGTGCATCTTGACACTATGGCCAACTCTCACTGTGCCAGACAGATGAGTTCAGGAGCCCTTGAGACTAAAAGACTATGCCTGCCATGAGTCTGTGGTCATCTTTCTAGAATGTGCTCTTGTCACTAAACCTCGGGATTCCTAGATCAAACAGTTCAAGTTTGCTTCCAAGGACCTTTAACTGTCTCTTCCCTTTTATTTCCTAAGCAATGGGAAGCTGGAGGGGAGAATGGAAGAATCTGAGAGTTATGTGAAGGAGCTCTGAGTGCACAATCTAGTTACTAAAAACTGTACACTTCCGCGGGAAGGACACGAGAGGAAATGAGAACGGGACAATGAGAAAGATTGGGGGAACAGAGGGAACATGTCTGCACTCCCAGCCTCTACCTTCTGCAAACATGAGGGGCAGGCCTTTGTGGTATTCTTCCTAAGGTGTTTTCAGGGTCTAGTTAGGAGTATTTTTTGTCCCCAGAAGAAAAATAAACCATTGTTTTCAACAAGGAGCAATGTGAGTTACGTTGACCTTGACCCCAAAGTGACATTAATCCATTATGCAAATATAGTTTGAGTAACTCTGAGTCTCAAACAGAAGACACACACACATATATACACACAAACATGCACATACCAACTCAAAGAGGTTACCCTCCATTAGAAGACAGCCTTTTTCTTTAAAAAATAATTACACGTGTGGGACTCATTGTAAAGAGAAAAAATAACCACATTTTGTTAAAGATCTCAGTGCTAATGAGTAGATTCTGACTCACAGCAACTTTATGGAGGGTCTCCGAGGCTGTAAATCTCGAAAGAAGCAGGCAGCCTCTTCTATTCCCCACAGAAGAGCTGGTCCAATGCCTAGCCAACAGAGCCTTGGGGGACAGAGAGAGGGGTCTTTCCTGGTTTTGATGGGACCTTAGGAATACTTCAGTTGAGAAGGAGTGTAAGAGCAGTGAAAGAAGGACTCCAAAAAAAAAAAAAGGACTCCAAAACCTGAAACCTCAAACAGGGACCCTGAAAAGAGTTCATGAGGCTTGGGGAAAGGCCAGTTATGGGAAACCATGTCAGTCTTGAAGCAGGAAGTGTTTAGAGATTTCTAAAATGTTTGGAGAAAAATTATCACCAAGCAAGAACCTAAAGTGACATGAGTCATTCAAGGAGGCACCAAACAGTTTGTTTAAGAAGAGCTAAATGCAGGCAGCTTCCCTGGCCTAATTCTCAGGTTTTGGCACCACCTAGGAACTCAAGGTGCTTCTCTCTCTCTCTCTCTCTCTCTCTCTCTCTCTCTCTCTCTCTCTCTCTCTCTCTCTCTCTCTCTCTCTCTCTCCTGTCCCTTCCCTTCTCAAAAGTCCTTTCCTACCTCCAATAAAGTCTATATATTTACTGGGGAAAAGAAAGAACAGTTAAGCGCCAATGGCATTTTTCCACAAACTTTTTGTTTGTTTTGATTTGTTTTTTTGGGGGGGCGGGGGCATCACTGCCCACTGGTGGTGGGTGTAGGAGGTCCAGTGGAGTCCTGTGGACTCTTGTGGAGTCACTGCTGGAATTGAGCCTCCATCCCAGTGGACCGCAGTCCTGCACAAAACCACTACACCACCAGGGCTCAGCCCCTTCCACAAACTTTTTGAAACCCTCAAATTTCTAGTGTTAGCAATTGAAAACGTAAGTTCATAGAGCCCCTATCCCACACCCAAGGATTCCGTGTGTTTTCAAGGGCAACATGAAGACGCCAGAGCTTTCTATTTATAAAAGGTCATTGATGATAGTGTGAAAACCAATTGGGAGGAGATAAAGAGAGATTCAGAATGCTGAATGAGGTGAAAGGTTCCACGATGGCGTCCTGCAAGAAGAGAAGGGAAGAGAGTGGGTTTCTCGGCTCCTTACCGAATGCACTCAAAGCCCGCTTCCATTGGGTGCATTTCCAGTTCACAGCAACACAGGAGTGCAAGGGTTTCTCAGGCTTGCTTTCTTAAGGGAGTAGACAACATCAGCTTTCTCACACTCAGTGTCTGGTGCCTTTGAACTGCCAACTTTGACGATTTGGAGCTTGCTCAATGGTATGACCAGTGCTCCCCAAAAAGTAACTGATCTCCATAAAGTAAATTTTAATAGACCCCTGTTAGCATAGTGTGCTAAGAGTTCAATTGAAAAGTACAAGTTTCATAATATTAAAGTTTTTCCAGTAGTTCCTCCGGAGGAAGTTGAGGATTTCTGCTTGCGTGAAGAGCTGCAGTCTCAGAAACCCACAAGGGGTAGTTCTCTCCTGTCCTACAGGGGCACTGTGCCTGGGAATACATTTTGTGGCAGTGAACGACTTTCAAAATACTCGTTGAACTTTTGATGCTCCCAGCCAACTATTTATAGTTTGGGAACACCTTTCCAGAAATCCAAAATAATAGCAAGGTCCCAGGATGGCAGTCCAGATTCCAGGCTCTGCCACGCTATGGTGAGCTGTGCTCGGTTGTCCAGGAAGGTCTGCTGACTGTACACAGAAATGAAGGTTTAGAATAGAATATGAATGCTGAGAGCTATTTATTCTGTGGTTCATATTTGCCGGGCACAGGCCACTCAGTGTGTTTGATATCATTTTTCCACAGCCTGTTTCTCTCACTGAAGTCTCAAGCATCTTCAGTTCCCGGATTCTTGGTTCCCAACCACTGCAATATCGCCACCTAGTGTCTTAAATATGAGAAAAGCAATGCTGTGCATGTGGTCTGGAGATGAAAATGAGTCTTTTCCATAGAGAAATTAAGAGTTTGAAGAACACTTCTGTGCTGAGAAAACAACTAATTTAAAGGAAATCAGATGTAAATATGTGTTAAACCACACACTGCACAAGGACAGGAGAAAATTTAACACTATCTTTGTTGCCAGCACATGTTTCTGCAACAGATAGCTCCCACAATTGAAACATACCAGTTAGATGAGCTGGGTGTCTGGACTACAAGTTCTATGAACAAAATTATGACACATCTGCCATGTTCTCCGCTAGACTCCATTGTCTCATAAAATTAGGTTAGGTATGATGACCAAAGCACCTCAAATCTCAGTAGCTGGACACAAGACGTGTTTGTTTCTCACTCTCAATGTAATCAATGTAGGCCATCAAAGTTATTTTGGAATACTTTTATGTTGGATCTACCTTCAAAATATGTCTTTAAGCTCATCATATGTGGAAAAAGTAAACAATCAAGAGAGAGATTTTGCAAACTAGGTCAGGGAGTTAGGAGCATAACCCATCACTATGGTGTCAAGTCAACGCTGATGCATGGTAATCCCACATAGGTCAAAGTGGAATGTGCTCCCAAAGGTTGTCCCCAACTGATTGCTCAGAGGAAGAAAGCCAGACCTTCTTCTAAGGCAGGTCCAGGTGGACTTGAACTGCCAAACTTTCAGTTAGCGTGTTAGCCCCATGTATCACAAAGATATTAGGAAATGTGGCTCACCTGTGTCCCTTTGAGGACCAGATGACCGGGACAGATCCTTACGTCTTCTGACCATGCTTCATTCCACTTGTAGAGCACACTCTCAGGTTTGTCCCCCAGGCAACGTCCCAATCAATCCCTGTG
>PVJH01040245.1:0-15749 GCA_004026705.1 Nesogale talazaci
TTATTGCCTCATCGCTCACCTTGCCCTGCTTCCTACCTTCCTATCCCTCCCAGAACCACTGGTCAAGTCATTGTCTCTGTAAGATTGCTTATGCTGCCTATATCGTACAGATAAACACACACAAAAGAGAACATAGAGATAGTGATCAGTCTTAAGAGGGACCCTAAGAGTGCAGATGGAGGGTCTTTCTGTGTGTGAAAAGTTCTTGATTTTGATATTGATTTCCTCAGTATTTGTCATTTTGTGATTGATTTATTTCACTTGCCATAATATTGTCCAGGTCTGTCCATGTAATGAACTGTTTCACAGATTCATAATTATTCTTTAATGTTCCATAGTATTTCACTGGGTGTACCTACACCAGAGCTTCTTGTACATGCATTGATAGGCATGTAAGTTGTTTCCATTTTTCCACTATTATAAACAGTGTTTTGATAAACAGTGTGAATATGCATATTCAAGTCACAACCCTTATTTCTCTGGGATATATACCCAGGAGGGTGGGTGCTGAGTACTGAAGGATGCTTATTTCCGAATTTTTTTCTTATTTCTGATTTTTTAAGGAAGTGCTATCCTACTTTCAGCAGTATCTCAGTAACACTGCAATCCCCTTTCCAACATAAATATCTTTACTTCCTCACTAGCACTTGGTGTCTTCTATTCTCTTTTAACTTTGCTGCTAATGTTGGTAAGAGTATATTTTATTTTTTTTTGATTTGCCTCTTTTTAATGACTAATGATCATTTCTTCTGGTGTCTGTTGTCTGTTGGCTACCTGAATGTTTTCTTTGGTGAAATGTCTGCCCATGTCTTTTGACCATTTAAAAAATTGTCATGGGCTTTTCTGTTGAAGCTTTCTATGAATATTTTGAGGCTAATCCATTGCTTTACATGTCTTTATCAACAGTTTTCTTTGATCTATGGTTCCTCTTTTTGACATTTTGGTTAAATCTTTTAATGTTTATTAACGTCTAATTTTTAGAAGGTTAGAATAATCAGTGCTGCCTTTTGCTATGTGTGTACTTTTAGATATACTTGCTAGTGTATTTATGATATGTATTCAGGCTCCTACATTTGTCCCTGTTTTATTCATTGGTAATCCTTTTGATTTCAGGTTTTAGATTTAGGTATTTGATCCCTCTTGAGTTCACTTTTTTAACTGATGTGAGATATGAGTCTGTTTAATTTTTTTTCTTCAAATGAATATCTTGTTTATCAAGCACCCTATGTTAACGAGATTATCTCTTCCCCATTCAAAGACTCTCAGTCCTTTGTCAGTTTCAGCTGTCTAGCAGTACATGGATTTTTTTTCTCTGGCTTCTCAATTCTGTTTCATTAGTTTCTATGCCTGTATTGCAAATAGCCTGCAAAACCAGGCTATTTTCATTATCATGGATGTACGAACAGCTTTGAGATTAGAACACATGAGTCTTTCTACTTTGTTCTGCTTCTTTGCTAGTGCTGTGCTTACCCAGGGCATCTTACACTGGTTACCAGGGCATAAAACATTGGTTCTTCTGTATTTATATATATACATATGTATTTGTGTATATATACATTATTCTATACACACACATATATATAGTGGGCATCACTGCCTCTGGTGGTCGTGGGCACTACCCAGCCGCCACTGGATTTGAACCGCCAAGCCCGCGGGCTGCAGTTCCGCACTCAACCACTTACGCCACAGGGGCTCAGCTCTGATTCTTCTGTATTTTTAAGAATGAGTCTGAAAAAAAAAAGAATGAGTCTGGTTTGGAAAGACCTTTGCTCTTTAGATTGCGTGGGAAAATCTTGATGTTTTCATAGTATTAGGTTTTCCTATTGATGAACCTTTCGGGTCATCCCCCCTTAATTTCTTATAATAGTGCTTTAGTTTATTTGCATACTCTTTTCCTATAAGAGTAAAGATGAAATTTTCTGCTTCCATAAAGACTTACAGTTTTGGAAACTCAAGGGGACAATTTTACTTTACTCTATAGGGTCACTGAATCAGAATTCTATTTTATCAAGAATGAATACTGAAGTTATCAAATTCTTTTATGTTGTTATTGAAATGATCTTGTGGTTGTTTTGCTTTGCTTTACTTCTGTAGCATTTTTGTGGATTCTGATTTTGTTTTTTATATTTCTATTGTCAAATCATTCTTTCATATTTGATATAGTTCCACTTAGTGATTTCTGCAGCTGTTGCATGGATATTACTGGATTCTGTTGGTTTGAATTTTGTTCAATATTTTAATGTCTGTGTCCATGAGGTACATTTGCCTCTATATTTTGTTTTAGTAATATCTTTGCTTTATTTAGGTATCAGGGTTATGCTGGTTTGATAAAATGAATTCAGGTGTATTTTTATCATTTTCCCTATTCTGCATTAGTTTGAGCAAATTGGGGTAAGATCTTTTCTGACCATTTAGTAGAATTTGCCAAAGAGTTACTGTCTAGTCAAGAGTTTTGTTTGTTGTTGTCAGATGCCACCGAGTCAATTCCAACTCACAATGACCTTATGTACAACAGAGCAAAAACTGCTTTATCCTGTGCAAACTTCACAATTGTTCTTATATTTGCGTCTATGGTTGCAGCCACTGTTTTTAGTTAGGAGATTTTAAATGTTGTGTTTAATTTTGTCTTTTTTTATAAATAGCTTCCAAATTTCTATGTTGTTTGTTTTACGGGTAGGTTTTGATAAATTTGTTAATTTCTTCTAAGTTTTCAGATTTATTGGAATACAGTTCTTCATAGTACTTTGTTATTTGTTATTGTGATTTTTACTGTATTTAGCTTTATGGTGTTTTGTGTTTGTGTGTGTATGTGTGCTGCCACTAGTTTCTTTATTCCATATATTTTTTTGTGCTGAGTTAATTTTGCTTGTCTTTTTTTTTTTTACTTTCCTTCAGTGCTACGGATTTTGTTATTATTAGTTGCCACTGAGTTGCTTTTGCTTTTAGTGACTTTGGTGAAGAGAAATTTATCTATATGAGTCTTATATCCATAGGCTTTGTAACGACCTAACATTGGGTAACATCATGCAAGCAAGTTGTAGAAGACTCTAACCTAGGGGATTGGTGAGTTTCAGCATTCTGCTGAATATAAGTGAGTCTTCTCAGGAGCAGAAGAAGAACCCCACAGTTATCAAGAAACAAGAGCTAGCAGTGGAACTCATGTAAGATTCCTGCATATAGGCAGCAGAAACATCAGTCTACAGTATCAAGACCATGAGACAGAGCAGAGGAGTCATGCCAAAACCATGATACTGAAAGCTGAGTTTCCCAGCCTATAGAATGGTAAATCTAAATGCCTTCAGGAAGGAATCTGGCTTGCAGAGTGTGATTCTCTTTGGCATTTATCAGGATTGAATTTTGTAATACTAGCCTGAGTGGGGCAGAGACCAAGATAGTATGTGGCTGAGAAGTTGAGGACCAGAGAGAGACATACCAGCTAGCATGGTTGGAAAGAGGTGTGGCAAACAGGGCTGTATCTTCAGTATCTTGTAAACTGCTAACTTCCAGAACAAATCCCATCACTGTGACTATTGTCTCTGAGTTCTGAGGTTATTGCAACAGATTATCAAGTGTAGCAGAGAAGTAGAAGATTGTGTGAGGGACTGCTGGTGTCAGAATAGGCCAAGATAGGTTAAGGTTGGAGGCATGTCGGATCTTTACCTTGTAGCATGGAATTACATTCTTCTTCTCCCTTCAGTAGTATAAATAGATCACACTTGGTTTTCACTCCATTTTCTTAACACTTGGCAACATTCTTAGTATTTTCTCTAAGAACACCTTTTAAAATAGCAAATCCCTTTATTATCACTTTACTCTTATTTTCAGAGTCCTGACTTTCCTAAGAATCTCACATACAATGGTAGAAATCTAAATAGAACTAAGAAATTTAGTATCTTTTCTCTAGTCTAGAAATCAATAACCATACAGGAAGGCTTAAAAAGTTCATGGAAGGGCTGAACCCCGGTGGCGTAGTGGTTGTGCACGGGACTGCGGCCCACTGGGACGCAGGTTCAATTCCAGCAGTGGGGCTGGGCCTCCTACTCCCACCACCGGAGAGCAGTGATGCCCCCCCTCCCCCCCAAAAAAAGTTCATGGAAATGTTTCATTATCTTTTAACTCAATTGTCCAATGACTTTTTGATGCCCTGTCACACATGCTTAACTTTAAATTCTGCTGAAACATATTATCTTATTTTCTAATAGTTCTTATATTTCATAGTTTGATTTTATTAATTTTATAAGAGATACAGTCATTTCTATCTTAGCATTAAAATTTCTATGTCTTCTTACATTGTGAAATTGATCCATATTTTTATATTCACATTATGACAATAAACCTATTATTAGAAGCTTACCTTATTACCCTTGCAATAAAAATCTAGAGAAAAAGACAAACTACCAAAAACTTATTGATACTAAGATGGTATTCAAAATAGCCATTATCCCAAAACCTCTCAGCAAGTAGAAAGCAATTGAGATGTCATGGAATTGAAGCATAAAAAAATACAGAGAAAACTACCTTAAACATAAGTTCTTCATAAAAATAAGGGATAATCATTCATCCTTTTCAAAGAAAAGTCATGTGCAGTTGGTGAACATGAGCACAGGTATGACAGTCTTCAGGAACTTTGTGCCATTAGAGTGCACTTGCTAGACAGAAAGGGATATCATATGCTCTCTCTCTTTTACCTTGTAACTTAGTGAAAGTACACAAATATTGGTCCTTCATGTAAACAAAATAATAAATAAAAATCACTGCTACATATTATGTTTTTTCCCACCACTTATCTGTAGACACGAATGAGTCATTGGTTGTTGGGCAATGGAGGTGAGCCCTTTGTCCTCATTGCTGAGGCCAGCACCAGTTTATCACCACAGCCCCCAGTCTATGCAGTTTCTCTGCCCAGGCATTTGGTCACTTTGTCCCGTATTTCCTTCATCTTTATCCCATAAATGATGGGGTTGAGTATTGAAGGTAAAAGAAGATAGAGATTAGCAAGGAGAATGTGGGCATGAGGTGGAATGCTGCGTCCAATTCGGTGCATGATAGAGGAAAAGAGCGCAGGCCCATAGGAAGCCACGATGACAAAGATGTGGGCTGAGCAGGTGTTGAGGGCTTTATAGATTGCATCTTGAGACTTGAGGCGCACCACAGCCTGCAGGATGAGGGCATATGAAAAGCCAATGAGCATGAGGTCCAGTCCCACAACCAGAAGGACCACAAACAGTCCATAGATGCGATTGGGTCTGGTGTGGCTGCAAGCCAGTTTTACTACAGACATGTGGTCACAGTAGGTATGAGGAATGATCATTCGGCAGAAGGTCAACCGTTGAAGTAGAAGAGGCATAGGTAGGACAAGAATTATCCCCTTAGCTAGAGCCACCAGCCCCAGACGTCCAATTAGAGAATAACTCAAGATTGTGTTGTAGTGTAATGGCTTACACACAGCCACATATCGGTCGAAAGCCATTGTAACAAGTAGGGCAGATCGCACCACGGATGCACCATGGATGAAAAACATCTGAGTGAAACAGGCGTTAGCAGCAATGTCATGATCATTGAACCAGAAGATGCAGAGTATCTTGGGCACCAGAGCCAGAGTGGATGCGAGATCAGCCACCATCAGCAGGGCCAGGAGCAGATACATTGGTGTGTGAAGTGTGGCCTCTGTGGCCACGAGGAAGAGGATAACACCATTGCCAAGGAGAATAGCCAAAAACATGGAAGATAAAGGAACAGAGAGCCACAAATGCTGTGCCTCTAACCCAGGTATGCCCATCAGCGTGAAGGTCATGAAGTTGGATTGGTTGAAGATTAGCATGGTAGAAACTGACGGTGGTTGTTAAAGAAGGTGAAAGTACCAGGTAATGAGATGGTGGGTTGGTTTGGGATCTAATGAATTACTCAGAAGGTGAGCCAAAAAGAAAGTATAATAACTCTTTAAGTCTGCAGAATTCACAACCCAGTCTGCTCCATTCTAAGAATTTACAGTGTCTTCACATCACTTTAAAATTTGGTATTGGTATTGTTTTTGGTATAAAGAATATTGTAGAAGACCTTTATTCTCACCCCTTCTTGTTCAGCGTTATCTATTTCAAAGAATATTTCTGGATCTCTGAATTGTAAGAGAAGAACATGCTGTTAACCTGTAGGATATTATGGAAGAATATGAAAGAACCATAATCTTTTCATTGGAATGCACACTACATGAAGGGAATATACTCCCACACTGCTCCATGTTTGGTTCAGGAATGTTAAAGCATTAGAGGAAATATCCTTTAAGTTCCTGTGATTTGATTTGTTGGCACTCTTTTGGAGATTTACCCTCTAATGATGATGTTGTTCCCCTGACCCCCACCTGTTTCCATGGTCACTGGGTTGATTCTGACTCATAGTGACCCTATAAGACAAACTAACTCAGGAGCAGCAAAACCCACCATAGAAGAAGCACACCTTGATCTGGGTCTCATGTGGAAAAGCAGATATTTGGAGAATGATGATGAAGGTACTTGGTATAGTATATGTATGTACATATTGTGATAAGTGACATACAAGCCCCCAATAAAATGATTACAAAAAGACAAACTAGCACTTCCCTAAAGGATTTCCAAGGATGAAAATCTTTATAGAAATAGATTGTCATATCGCTCTCTCACAATGTGGTTTGATTTAAATTGCCAAGCTTTTGGTTAGCAATTGAGTATCTAAAAAGGCTGTAGTTAAAGCAAGGGATACCACTGTTCCACCAGGGTGCCTCTTTTCTTGCCCTAGGGCACCATAGTTTTTGAAAAAATGTTAACAATGTGTTAGCACTATACAAATAAGGACACTACCAATCAACTCTTTCCCAGGATCTCCTAAGTATAGTCAGCAGATGTTTATTTTCTGGTGAGAATCTTGAAGTCTCTGCCTTATGTGACTCAAACAGGTCCCTTCCAATACAATTGACCCTCAGAAAAAGATATTTCATTTAAATCAGTCCATTGGAATATTTAAGAGCACTCATTTATACTTCAGTTTCTTCTATGAATTAAGCAACATTTATCTTCTTCCTCACCCTAAGCAGTATCTATGGGGATGCTGGTAATAACTCCCTTTCTGGTACCTACCATTTATTACCCATCACTCACAAACTGTGCATTCTATCTAATTTTACATATTGAACTTAGTTTTGTAGCCTTTGCGCATAGTTCTATATGTTAGTGAACATGACATTTCAACAAAGTTCCCTGGTATGATTCAGTCAAATAGATGACTAAAGATTTTTCAGGAAGTGGATGCCTGTCTGAATAATAGGAAAAAAATTATATGAAACTTGAATGTCTAACAGAAAGCTTAACATTTTAATGGTGGCGTTGCTGGTTGTGGGAAAACAAGGAACGTAACGGAATCATTTCTTAAACATGAATAAGAACTGTTTCTTAAAGAAAACATTTCATCTCACGAACTCTAAACTCCCTGCCATTGAGTTGAATCCAAGCCACAGCAGCACCATAGTAGCATCCTCTAGCTTTCCTTGGAAAGCGGGGGCACAGAGGACACTTCAAGGGGACTTTGACCTCATGCCGAAGCAGAGGCAGATGAGAGCTCACACATGAGGCCATATGCCACTTGGGTTTGTGGAGGAGGATCTGCAAATATCACATATGATAAGGAAAAAAGCTTAAGATGAAAATGGATTTTTATTTAATCACCTGGGTAAAAGTATCTTTGTTACTTTAGAAATCCTCTGTAAAGAACACACACGACATGTTTTAAACAGTCATATCTAATTATATGACATGTTTTAAACAATCGTATCAAAACTAGTAAGTTTTGAATCACTTAATTTATAACTGGTATCACAGTTTGTCAATCCTTTATAAAATGAAAGGAAAATACTTGAAGAATAGAGTTATATCTTTAGAGCACAAGAATCTTAGAAATATACAGGTAATGTTACCTCTAGTGATGTTAAGAGAAAAATTAACTTTAACAAATAAATACACATATTTATTTAGACAAATAAATAAACTATCTAACCAAATTAAAGACTTGGTCTTTCATCACTTCTTTGCCTCCTTACTTCCAATGTTCTTTATTTCATACCATTAAGTCACTCAAAATGTTATAGTACAGTAGGATAACCTTTAGAATCTTGTCTTGAAGAATTTACTTATACATCTAGCTTATATTCTTTGAATTTACTTTTTCTAGTAACCTGTGTTTCAATAATTCTCTGACAATATAAAGTCCTTTAATTTATCAACTCCACATCCGTTTCCTGTATATTATGACTGACCTATCACACCAGGTTAGAAAAGATATTTCATCAAGATAATCACAGTCTTGTGTTTACACTATGCAGCTATGTTTTTCCTTTCTTAATTCAAATGTTCAAGCTTTATGAAACCTAGTGATTTACTTTCCTAAAACAACCAAATTAGACTTCCAAGAAACACACATCTGTTCTTGTTCATTCTATTTTATCTGCAGCCTTCAAGTGGACAATCACTATGCATTATTATTCAAATTTGGCAACAGATTAGGTGAAGCATTATGCTGCTGTCATGAAGGCCCCTGGTTAAAACTTAGCAGCTGCTCTGCGAGTGAAAGATAAGTCAACCTGCTTCCGTAAAGATTTACAGTCTCAGAACCTCAAGGGAGCAGTTCTACTCTGCCCTATGGGGTCCTGTTAGTATGAATTGACTAGATAACAGTGAATTTTGGTTTGGTAACCGCCATTCTAAGGAGCCTGCCATCACAGTGCATTGTGCATTGGACTGCCGATGGGTGAACGATATGAGGTTTGCTGCTCTCAGGAAGATTACAGTTTCAGAGACTGGCAGGGGATAAGCAGATCAGCTCTGTTCATAGACACACTATGAGTCAAAATTGACTGTGTGGCAGTGAGTTTAGCTAACCACCTGTGATAAGTTTTCTATGACAACATGGTTTCCATAGGAGCATGTGGGTGGAGTGTAGCCTGTTAATCAGGGGTCAGTTTGCTTCAAGTGCAACCAAGATAAATGTCCCTCAGAGGCCAGCCTCTTTCTCTTTCTCCCTGGAGTCAGGCCACATTCTTTTTCTGCCTTCACCTTCCAGTTGAAGAACCATGTTCAAGGCTGTCAGAGCGCTGTGATCTGACAACTACCATTGAATCCACAAGACTTTGCACCCACCAGCTGGTGATTTTCCTGCACTGCATTCTGCACTGTATGTGGCTCTGTGAGTCTTAAGAGGGACCTAGGAACTAGCATTGGACTTATGGACTAACATTGGATTTAAGGACTTTATATGGACTAGAATTGGATGCTTGTTGATATACAATTATTTCTTTTTTAATAATTATTTCTTAATATAAATCTCTCTTTTACTCATTTATCTGAGTGTCCCTGGAGTGTTTCTTGAGTCAACCTAGCCTAACATACCACCTTTCTTCCTTGTGACACATTTTGTTGTCTTTAGTTTCTCAAGACTTTCAATTCTTAGAATCAGGGGGTGATTCTTATTTTTTTTCTATTTCATAAGAAAGCAGAAGAAACTCCAAGAATATTTTCTCATTTTCTTACCAGCACCACATCACTGCAATGACTCTTGCTGAGTGTGCCCTCTCATTAAGTCAGACGGTCTGCCAGTACTCCACTCTCTATTTGACTTCTCTGTTTCTGATCTGCGTCATATTTTCTTCCACATATACAATAACTTTCTCTTGCCATTATATCATCCCTTCCTACCTCAAATTTTTTCCATCCTCTGGTAAGATTTCCCACCATTTTAACATTTTCATCAGTCATCTTAGCGAAGATACTTTTAGTTTTCACTTGTACTACTGAAGTTCCTCACAGTTCCCTCTTACCTACCTTCTGCCTATTGTCCATAGTCATATTGTCTCTTTAAGATTATGTCACATGATATCTCAACCCTCAATGGCTTCCCATCACATAAGGAATGCAATTTAAAAAATCATTTCCACTCCATTATCTGACTTTGAATCACCAATTCAAAGTCACCATCTGCCACTCTCCTCACTACTTCACTTCATTCTTATGTCTCTTGGTACTTTAACCATATTGTGTTTTTTTGCAATAAGAGCACTATCCTTGCTCTTTGATCTGCCACAAACCTTAAAATGGCTCACACTCTATCTTTTATAATTCTGTGCTACTTCAAAGTGAATGCTGGTTGGTCAGTCCTTAAAGGGGTCAGCTGCTAACCAAAAATCAGCAGTTGAAACCCAGCAGCAGCAATTCCACAGGTAAAAGATGTGACAGCCAACTTTTGTAAAGATGTGCAGTCTCAGAAACTGGAAACGGTGGTTTTCCTCAGTACTCTCAAAGCTCATTTCCACTGATTTGACTCATTGCGATCCTTCTGTGAGTTTATGAGACTATCTGTTTATGGGCAAAGAAGGCTCTGTCTTGGTGACCCTCTGACCATTTTGAACCAACGATCATGGGGATCACAGGCCAAACACATAATGATTACTGCCACCAGGGCTCTCTAGGCAGGACTGCAGTGTCTCTGGAAGCTACAATAGACTTGACTGCAGGGAGTTTGGTGCAATTTCAACTCTTGTTCCAGTCATACACTGATCTTTGAGCAAAAAACTCTGCTTTATGAGCCAAAAAAAGGGGTTCAGAGTTTTGAGCACATATTGGAAACATCTTAGGAATTAAAAAATCACTCATAATTTGGATCATCAACTGAATCAAAATTGATCACATTGTGTCCAGGGACCTTCTATTTTACAAATCTCCTGGGAGGATTTTCATGACCATGTCAAAAACTGAGTTTGGAATGATGGATACAAAGACATTTAAACCTAGGTTATTCTGATTTTGTTTTTTGCCTCCTCTTCCTTTTCATCCCTTGTTTCTAATCCTTCTGCTTGATCTAATAAGGAAATATTCATATGAACAAAAAGAATAACAATGCAGAAAATCCTAAAACCAAGATACAGAAAATTTAGTGGAAGATAAAGTGGCTCTCCCTGATAGAAAACTGAGATTTTTAGGAAAACAAGAACCAAAAACCTACCTTCCACTGAAATAATAACAAGAGTTCCATCACATAAAGAATGAATGGGAAAGCGTTCTGGACAGAGAGGGCAGCAATAGAAAGAACAAAATATTAGAAAATAGAACTGTGCTTTGGGACACGTGAGAGACTGAACATGAACTTCCTGTGCTGGAGTTTTGAAGGCAAGATCCTGAAGTGAACACATGACTGACAGATCTTTTTATCTAGAATGCTTCCAACTCTTTTCTTTTTCTGGACACCCCAGCCCACCTCCATCACATACTCATTTTCCCTTCCTTGCCCACTTTTTGACTCCACAGGTATCGGTACTGAATTGGATCACACTCCAGGTAATATTTTTACTTCACATAATTCTTCTGATTTAACTAGCATTTATTTAGTTTCTTTGGTGAGTCAGAATCTGTAAACCCACTCTATCATCTCTGATCAATATTTCTGAATTTCTTTTTATGTTTTTGTTTTATTTTGGGGGAGGCATCACTGCCTCTGGTGGTCATAGGTGCTGCCCAGCGCTGCTCCTGAGAGCCACTGCTGGATTTGAACCACCAAGCCTGCGGGCCGCAGTCCCGCACTCAACCACTTACACCACTGGCGCTCAGTCTCCGGAATTTCTTTGAAATCTCCCAGACTCTTTAATCTTTCACTAACCCATCCTGCAATTCTCTGTAATTTTTTTTTTTTTTTAGTTTTCAGACGTCAGGAAATATTTCTATATATACTTGAATGAGATGTTGTTGAGCGACTAGGACATTTAGTACCAGTTAAACAGAGAGTGGGGGTAAAGATGGAGGTAGCTTAGTAAGCCAAAAGAACTAAAAGACGGGAGAGAGGCAGAGTTTCTTTGATTATTTAGGGGAAAACGTACCTGGAGTTGTTGTACTTTATCCTGTTCAATTGTTCCTTTCCTTGGCTATTATACCATTTTTTCAAGCAGCATTGTTTTTTTAATTTCTAGTTTCAGTGAACTTATCTTAGACTCTGGGAAGGATCTCTCTTCCACCCTGACTGTCCTTTTTGGATTTCTTCCTGCCACACAACTCAGAAGCTCCCCTGTTACGGTGGATATGTGCTCTGACTATAGATGGAACATTTTGAAGACTATGATCACATTTTCCAAGAACTCTGTATATGACTCCCAGAGGTCTAGTAAGAAAGGAGGGAGGAGGGAATAGTTAATTAGGGGAATCCCACTGGTCATTATATTTTAGACAGGAGTAGTATTGTCAGAAAAATCATATTCAATGATAAACAGATATTTTTTATCATTTCAAGTTTGTTTAATTCTAATATCTTTGTGCAGGGCAGTATATTTCTCTTTATATTTGGACTTTTGTGCCCTGGGCTTATAGTTATATCTAGATAATTTCTGTGTTAGTCCAGGTTATCTATCGAAACAAATCCAGAGATACTCATATCTGTGTAGCAAAGACCTTTATACCAAGAATTACTTATGCATCAATAATACATTGCTGCCCAGTCCAACTCAAATGTGTAAGTCTGATACTAGTCCATGAGTCCCTCTTCAGACTTACGCAGTCACAGGCAATACTGCAGAAAGCAGGAATATCACAGGCCACTGGGCACAAAGTCTTGTGGATCTAATAGCAGTGGATGCATTTCTAGAGATCTGGTAGTCTCAGAGTGCCTCACAACAGGAAATTGAAGGCAAAGAGAGTTGGGGAGGTATCCAGAACTCTTCTTATGAGAAGGCCATGTTCACAAAAAGTCACCACCAGGCTGATTGACTGGTTAAATACCACTCCATGCACTTTATGGATCAACTTGGCATGAAATTATGTAATACCATAATATGTTAGGCAGCAATGTTACAAAAGGATTGGACAAAGGGATTTTATAAGTAAAATCAAGAAAACCATTGTAGGGATTGGATAGCTATTATGTAAATAAGGTGTCTGTGGCCTACTGAGGTGATCGGTTAGTGTATAGTCTTTGGAGAAGAGAAGACTAATAAAAGAAGTGTAATGAAGTGAATTAATTAATATGGCTCTTCCAGCCACAATCTTTGTTACGTCCACCAAACAGTCTTTGTTTTGCCGATGGGACTGAGTAAGAAGGCAGGGGGGGGGCGAAATACTGACTGGATTACATAATCCAACTCTGAGTGATTGTTAATGGAATTATTGGTGGTTGTTATCCTGATGAGTATTAAATGAGCCATATCAGAAGCAGCAAAGTGTGGCCAGATGTACTTCTAGCAAGAGAGAATAGGAAGGAGTAGAATGTAGTCTTTGCACTCCATGCACTGAACCTCATTGATTTAAGAGACAGCTTTAACATGAGACTTAACATAGGAATCAGAGTATGAGACAGAATGGTGGACTTCACTAACAAGACAAGTAAAGCTGAATGCTTTGCATAGGAGGCTGGCTTGTGGAGTGGGGTGCACCTGGGTATTTTACTAGGGGAACTGGGTTTGCCTCTTCACTTAGCTGGATCTGAATGCCTTCTGGAGAAGCATGCTCCTTGGAGATTTATAAGCAATTCTAAAAGGTTTTGTAATACTTCTAGGGCAGCGCACATGTCAGGTCAAGAGTATGAGGACCAGAAAAAGGCCCAGGCACAGACTGAGAGCAAAGCAGAAAAGAAACTGTCTTCACTCAACAACAGTATCCTGGGCTTTTCTCACCTTACTTATAACCTGTCAACTCTCCTGATAAAGCATGAATTATCTGAGTTCTGTATGGCCATGGTAATAAAATTTTCAAGCCCAGTCACAAAGGCAGAGTATTGTGGGACAGTTGGCTTCAGAATTGGTAATATGATTAGAACGTACAACCTGCCTGACCTCAGCTTCATATAAATCAACCTTGGATGATGCTGATGTGACATTGTGTTCCTTTTTCCTTTGCATAGCTAGGGGGTACCAGCAGCAGCACCCATGTCCTTTTTTTTTTTAGCATTCTGATAGAGGTCAAAGGGGACCGTACTGCTGACAATAAAGCAAGGCTGGGTTGGAATGCATTCTTTAGGTCCAGGATCCCCGTGCCAAATACTTCCGGTCCCCACGACACACAGAGAGGAGTAACTCTGGAGACAGGTTGAGATAACGCAAGATGGCCTGAGACACAAGAACAAGGAGAGTAGTATGAAAGGCTGTAGTGTGTGTCCCTGCCCAGAGAACAAGGTGCTGCCTGTGGACTTGCTGGATCACAGAGAAATCTGAGTGACTTCAAGCAAGAGGCCTACGATGCCTTTGTATACTTGACTTGGGACCATCCCTTACCTTAATTGGGGCTGGCAGCAGGGATACAGCTGTGAAAAGGCTGAAAGCTATCTTGTTTGGAAGCTGTCCTAATTGACAACCTGTATTCTATCTCCTGAGTTGTCCCTATTACTCTCAAGTTCATCTTATTCTGATTAGTAACTTGTCGATTTCCCAGTAAACCCCATAATTATAACTGTGGTTTATGAGTTTTGTGTGGCCCTTTCAAGAATTATTAAGTCATCTGATAAGAAAATACTTCTGTGGGAGGGGTAGTGTCACAATTGCTGAAAAATCAGAACCAGTTATTTCTGGCCTTCACCTTGTATGGTTTGGTTTGTGTTGATGGTTCTTCTTTTCGCTCTTTAACCAAATTTCAGTGGCTTCTGATGTCACTAGGCTACACTCAGGACCATGCTACAAGTACAAAGACACTGATTCAGCAAATGGCGAGGAAGTAAAAGTCAATTAGTCTGTTCTTAGGCAACTTTGAAATAAGTCTACACCTCTAGCTATATTTGAAAAAGGTGGAACAAGTGTCTCTACATCAACTTTCATATTCAAGCTAAACTGAAGACAGTTAAAACATGTTATAGGAAGCAGAGTACAACCTTGAGCCTTTTGTCCCTGGATTGAGAGAAGCAGATCAAGAATAGGTTTGTCTTATTGAACATTAATGACCTAAGAGTTGTGGGATAGCATCAAGTAGATCATATATGAGCAAAGCAAAACAAAAGCAAACCCGAAGAAACCCCAAAACTGAACCAGAAGGAAAAGACCCAAATATTTGTATGAAGAGAACTTGGAACTTGCTTTTGAACACAAAAGAGGAAAAGCAGAGGGATATATTGTGCAGTAAAAAAGATGAACAGAACATTTCAAAGAGCAGCTCATGAAGACAAATATAATAAAATGTGTAAAGACATGGCTTCAGTAACACACACACACACACATATGCCCCCCACCACAGCATATGCACACACATGCACGCACAGTTCTCCAAGTGAAAGAGCCAAGGGAAAATCACCAAGCTGTAAGTTGCAATATAGCACCATCCTGACTCTTCAGGTGATCATCAAACTTGTGGTAAGCATTGTCGTCAGGAGCTTTTCTATCATCCTTCCAGATGTTTTTCTGCTGAAACGACTGCCCTTCTGCGGGACCAGGATCATCCCGCATACATACTGTGAGCATACAGGGGTCGCTGACATATCTATCAACATCTGGTACGGATTTGCTGTACCTCTTATGACTGTCATCTCAGACGTGATCTTCATTGCTATTTCCTACACCTTCATTCTCCATGCTGTCTTTCAGCTCTCCTCCCAGGGTGCCCGCCAAAAGGCCCTGAGCACCTGTGGGTCCCATGTCTGCGTCATCCTCATGTTTTACACACCGGCTTTTTTCTCCATTCTTGCTCATCGCTTTGGACACAGTGTCCCTAGACACGTCCTCATCTTATTCGCCAACCTCTATGTAACCATCCCTCCTGCTCTAAATCCAA
>PVJH01040246.1:0-15842 GCA_004026705.1 Nesogale talazaci
GTTTTAAGGAATAGCAATTTATTAAAAATAATGCAACCCCCCCCACACACACACAATATAAATCAAAACATACAATCAAAGAAAAAAGTAAGTAGATTTTGAATCCTTCTTTTCAGGTCCTCTCAAATGTCTTAGTCCTTTTATACATGTGGGGTGGGTATTTTTGCTATAAACTCAGAAAATGCTATTGTTTTGTAGTTGACAAACTTACCCTCCAAGATAATAGGAGCAGGGACTATATCAAAGAAGGCAGACATTTTAGGAAAATCCTTGCAGTATCTGAGAACCCTACACAGCCCATTGTGCCTGACAATGTTTGATTTAAATTTTTAAGCCTAGCCTGCTATTTAAAAATCGACTGATCCGGCTGAGCCCCGGTGGCGTAGTGGTTGTGCGCGGGACTGCGGCCCACTGGGATAGAGGTTCGATTCCAGCTCCACGGAGCAAAGGCTGGACCTCCTACTCCCGCCACCTGAGGGCAGTGATGCCCCCAAACAAACAAACAAACAAAAAATCGACTGATCAACTGTGATGTTGTCATGGTGCCTGCCTCTTTGCGGATTTTAAATGTTTTGCTTATTCTGCATTAGCTATGACTTCACAACAACTGGTATTTCATTCGGTTGTGCACAGGGTCACTAGGGATCAGACAGATTCAATGACACCTACCCACCAGCAACGGTCTTGGGAAGGCGTTCATTTTTGCCAGCGACAATTGGAAAGTACGTTGGTCTTCGAAGTTACCTTGCAGATGTCCCAGAAAATATAGAGTGAGTGCGACTGCAGGCTTCCACCTCTTTAGGAAGGAGTCAGCCTCAATGAAATCTTCAATACTAAGCACCACTCTTTATAAATTGATGAGCAGAAAGAGATTTCTCGGTGGGGTATTTTTTCTCCATAGAGCCCTACGAAGTTACTGAATAATTTTGAGTGAAGTAAGAAGCGGTGCTAAATAGCCTGGACACCTCAGGTGAAAATTCCTGTGTATTTTTTTCATAATTTCATGCTTTTCAATACATTCGAACCGTATAGGCTCACCACCAACTTGGTGGTGGTCTGGCATGCATTTGATGCGTGTAGGGCAAGGCGTGCGCACTGGACGATAAGGATGCGTGATGTGCCAGGGAGGTTTTTAGGTGACTTTAAACTAGCTTCAGCCATTAGTACTGGGACAATGCACTGAATTCTTTCAGGGGCCACTGAAGAAGCTCTGAATGATAAGATCACTGAATGATAAGAGGACTGAAAATTCACCAAGCCCTGGTGAGTGGAAATAGTAATATTTAATGTAGAGAAGAAAAAAGGATTGAACACTCTAGTCTCAAGAATTTGATGAATTGGAATGTAAAAGGGAAATTAATTATGATCCTGTCTCCCTATAAGGATTTTTTTGCCTCAAAAATAAGACAGAAACAATACAGATATGCAAGGATACAATGGGAATTGTTGCTCAAGATGGAAGTGCATATCTATATGCTCCCTCCCAAATCCCATAGATATGTCACTAAAGGAGAACAAGCAATAAATAAAAGTTTCCTAAATATAGGGAAAAGGTATATCAGGGAACTAGAAATGTAAACAGATAACTTGAAATGGAAAATACCTGGGATTCTATTAACAGATTGGATCCCATTCACAGTCAAAGTGGGGGCAGGAGCTATTTTTTCCTGGCAGCAGACACACAGAGAGACTCAAACTTGGAGTCTGAGAAAAATTGGAAAGAAATCAAATGTGGAATCACTGTGAGTCATAGCCCACATTCTTCCCTGTCACATGGTCAGGCTAAAACTAGAGGACTGAACTTTAAAATAAATGGACACAGGTAGTCCCCAGCTTGCAAACACATTTCATTGTTAAACCTCTCTTTGAATCAAATGTGTATGTAAATTGAGTGGTTAAATCTGGTTTCTATCTAACATCAGTGAGTCAAATGCTCAGCTTAGAATTTCTTTCTTTTTTTTTTTTTAATATAGATTTTATTGGGGCTCTTACAACATTCAATAGATTGTTCGTATTAAGCATACTTATACACATGTTGCCACATTCATCTACAAACATTTTCTACTTGAACCCCTCCAGCATAAGCTCCTCTTTCCCTCTTTTCTCTAGTTCTTTATTTTTTTAAATTCCAACTCCCCATATTCCCCCTCCCCGCTTCTCCTCCCCCATCAACTTCCAATAATTTACAAATTGTTATTACCTATTTATATTGTACAATGTTCAATGTGTCACTTCACTCACTGCCCCCCCCACCCTGTTGTCCGCACCCCAGAAAGGTCACATGTAGATCCCAGAAATTTGTTTCCCCTTTTTACTCCACCATCCCTCCACCCTCCCAGTGTCATCACTCCCCACTAGTCTCAAGGGATTATCTATCCTAAATTCCCACGTTTCCGACTCCAGTGTACATCCCCTGGTCTAGCCGAATCTGTCTGACAGAATTGGGCATAATGATAGTCAGTGGGAGGAAGCATTTGAGAAAAAGAGGAAAGTTGCGCATTTCATTGCTAATATACTGTACCTAGACTGACTCATCTCCTCGCTGCAACCCCTCTGTAAGAGGATGTCGCTTCACTTATTGATGAGCTTTGGGTCCCCAATCTGAACTCTCCCTCATTTATAATGACATAATTTTTAGGTCTTTGATGCTTGGTACCGGATCCCTTTGACACCTCCTGATCACACAGGCTGTTGTCCTTCTTCCATGTGGGCTTGCTTCTTAGCTAGATGGCCACTTATTTCCCTTCAAGTCTTTAAGACCAAGTCTTTAAGACCCCAGACGCACATCTTTTGAAAGCTGGGCACCATCAGCTTTCTTCACCACATTTGCTTATGCACTTATTTGTTGCCAGCGATCATATCAGGAAAGTGAGCATATAATGTTATGATTATTAGTTCTTAAAACCTGATAATTGATCCCTTTGGTATATCTTGGTCCCATAGAATTTCTATAGTGCATCTTTCTATGCAAAGATAAATTCTTGATAGAAACACTTCTGGATAAAATAAAATATTTCATTATAATGATGTAGTAACAATATAATAATTCTTTCTTTTGGGGGGGGGGCATCACTGCTCTCCAGTGGTGGGAGTAGGAGGCCCAACCCCACTGCTAGAATTGATCCTCCATCCCAGTGGGCCTCAGTCCCACGCACAACCACTACGTCACTGGGGCTCAGCCCCAATATAATAATTCTTATTTGTTACTATGTAACATTGTATGTTATTGATATTTTTTAGTTTAATAGACATACCAGAAGTTGGTTGGAAGCTATGGGTTGTATGTATGTTGTATGTAAGAGACTGCTGATAATATATTTGTTACATTTTTAGACTTACAAAATAAGGAACCCTGGTGGCGAGGTACCTTAGGCATTCAGCTGCTCATCGGAAGATTGAAGGTTCAAATCTACTAGCTGCACCACTGGGAAAAGATAAAGCTATTTGCTTCTGGAAAGACTTACAAAGTCTCAGAAACTCTCTCTAGGATCAATATGAGCTGGAATCAACTTGCTGGCAGTGGATTTAGCTTATGCATATAAAACACAATGAGAAAGACCTTCAAAATACACTAATAAATTAAAATATAAGAACAGTTCATAATAATGATACTATATTAATATTAGTGACTACATATGTTACTGTAATGAAGAGAGACAAGTTCATAAGTGTGTTGATATACAAGTCTTCATTGAGTGGAAGAGCTGCTAAAGCTGCAGATTTCCCAGGATCACATTAAGGTAGGCTGTGGTACTCATTATTATGAACCCTGGCATTGAAATCAGAATTCTAATACTATAGGCATCATGGTAATCCATTCTTACTTGTAACTTGTCTATTGGTTGAGCAGTCTGAACCTGGGGATGTACCATAGTTGGCGTGAGAAGGAGTCCTGGTAGGAGTAAAGTCCTTCAGGGTAAAGTTCTCCTCATTTTGACTGGAAGTGGGAGATTGGTGAAGGTGCAGCCTCTTTCATTATAGGAATAGAACAGTCAGCCAAACAAAAGATCCTCTCGTGTATCTAGGAGAGACCTAATCAGGGCAGCATGATCTGTCTTAATAAGCTGATCTACTGCAGGTATGCATAAGATTCAATGGCCAAGGGTCATAAGAATATGAGGGAAAAGAAGCCCCCCCCCCCCAAAAAAAAAAAAGAGTGCTGAGATGAATAAACTGACCTTGGATACAGGAGATAATTTCAGAAATAGAAAATGTCTTTAAGGTGATTTTATTGGGGGACAGTGGTAAAAGGGATATCAAGGAGTTCAAGAAGGAAGAGAATGTTTTGAAATTGATGGTGGTAGAAATTGTACAATGCTGTTTGATGTGATTGCACTATGGAATGGCATGGTATCTGTATTAGCTCCCAATAAAATCGTTTGGAAAAGATAAAGTGATATTTAGTCTTCTCAGACACTTAAGACAAAGTATATATGAACAAAAATAGGTTGCTAAGAAAAAGAACCATGAAAGTCCAAGCTAGTGCTCACAGACATAATTGCCAAGGCTGGAAATTCAATGGCAAGTTTAGATATAAAGCTTGAAGTAATCTCTCCTAGTAGAAAGCAGAAAGATTAGAGATGAGACATATGGGAGGATACTTAAGAGATTAGAAAAGAGGAAAAGAAATGTTTAATATCCAGTGTTGCAGCAATTCGGTGATGTGTCATTTTTGACTCATAGCAACTGATGACAGGATGGAACCGCCCAATTGGGTTTTCTGAGTGTCACGTTTTATGAGTTGCGATTCCTTCAACTTTCTTCCTTGGAACCTGGGTGAGCTTCAACAGCTAAGCTGTCAGTGAGCAGCTAAGAGCTTAACCATTTGTGCCACCAGGCCTCCAGAAGACAGGAGAAACAGAATGGGAAAAACAAGAGAGCATTTCCCAGAGAGAAAGCAGTAAGATAAGACCTCCAAATTAGAGAAGCATGAAGAATACAGAATAAAAAGATGAAATAAACCTACCCTAAGACACAGTCTTGTGACACAGACATTGTAAATAAAGGTAAGAGTCTAAATCATTAGCTTAGATCATCAGCCACATTAGGCTGATGGGGGTAGGGGGAGGGGGAGACAACTGAGGGAGGTAAAACCAAGGAGTTTGCCCTTAAAATGTTGGGGGAAAATGATTTCAATCCTCAAAGTGTATACCTTGTCAGAATAGCAATCAAGAATGAGGCCTTTTGGACATGTAACAACTCAGACTGTGTACCACCCACAGACTATTTCTAAAGGAACTACTCAAGCAAAGCAAAATAGACTCCAAAAACCGGAAGTCACTGGCTCTAATAAGCAGTGGGTCTAATCCAGGGTTGTAGTGAGAAGAGGCCAGGGTGACAGCTTTGAAGCTGACCTAGAAAACCATCAGTCCAAATTAGATCCACAAATCAGAGGCTCTCTCAGTCAAAGACGACGTTCTTCCATCAAACAGACTGAGAAACGGAGTCGTCTTAGGAGCAAGGCAGAGCATGTTACATCAGGATGGCAGGTTCCAACCTAGCCTTCCCCAGACTCCCCAGTTTCTTCTGCTTTCAGCAGTCTAGGACTAGGGATGTTCTTGGCTCAATGGTGAATGGTGTGTCCACACAAATATGATTCTGGACACTACGTTAAATTTCATTTTAACATCAAATTTAGACAAACACCAGAATATTAATTGTAGTTACAGAATGAGTATAAGTGAATGTTTTCAATGACTGATAAATAAGCTGAAGGAAAACAAAGAAATTCAAATTCCAGTGGTCAGACACTAGGAACATAAGTTAGTAGTTTGAGAAAGGAACACCCCGCACACACACTCAATCTTTGAATAGTCAATAGGTGCTGTGTAAATTGAGAAACAGTGGCACGCCCACAGTAAGAGTGATGGCGGCACTGCTCAGAATACGTGTTCAAAGAGAGGGAGGTAAAGTGTGCAGCATGACTCTAGTCATGGAGAGGGAAGTCTTTTTATTTTTCCACTTGATACACATTGAATTTATTTTATCATATGAATATATTGCTCTTACTTAGTTTATGGACCCTGGTGGATTTGAGTTGAAGGTCCTTCAGAGAGCATCTGATGAGATCACCATTATACCAGTAGGCCTCCTTCATCTAATTGGGGTATAATTGACATATAATAAATGGTGCATGTTAAAAGTGTAGAATAGGATGAGTTTTACATTATATACACCCATGAAACTATCACTACAATCAAGATAATCATCATGCATCTTTTCCAAATGTTTCTTAATGTTCTTTGTCTTCCTCTTCTCCTTCCCTGGCTCTCTGGTTTCCAGGCAACTACAGTTACGCTTTCTTGGAAAATAGCTAAGTCTGCACTTTTTAGAATGCTATATACATGGAATCATAGTGTATATATTCTCTTTTATCTGGTTTCTTTCAGCATCAATATTTGAGATTCATCCACTGTGTATCACAGCTCATTCTTTGCATGACTGGACCACAGTTAACACATTGTTGGGCGTTTTGACATTTGGAAGCAACTAGGTCATTTCCAGTTTTTTACTTTTGCAAAGAGAGCCACTATAAATGTTCATGTACAAGTCTTTGATGGACAGAGGGTTTTATTTCTCTTGGGTAAATATTTAGATATGGGATGGCTGAATCATAAGAGAGGCATATGTTTTAACTTTTGAAGAAACTGTCAAACTCTTTTCCAAACTACCATTTTATATTTTGCCAGTAATGTGTAAGAATTTCAATTCTTCCATATCTTCACTGTAGCCAATCCTATAGATATATATCAGGGTTGTATTGCAATCTAATTTGCATTTCTTTTTCATACTAATGGTACGGCTAATGGTAATGAGCATCTTCTCACATTTGAATTTGCCATTCACGCTAGGCTAGGTTTTCTAGAGAAACTAAACAATGACATTCATGTATGTATAAAAGAGAATTTTTTTGGAGGGGGGAGGGAATCACTGCTCTCTGGTGGTGGAAGTAGGAGGTTCAGCCCCACTGCCGGAATTGAACCTCCGTCCCAGTGGGCCGCAGTCCCGCGCACAACAACTACGCCACCGGGGCTCAACCCAAAAGAGAAATTTATAGCAAGAAACTGACCCACATAGCCACACAGTCGCCAAGTCCAGTCCAACGCAAGGCAGGGGTCAGATGCTAAGCTGGAGACTCTCCCTGATTCTTGTAACTGCTGGTCAATGAAGCAGGAACATGGACCAGAAGCCAGGCTAGTGGAGGCCAAATGAGATCAATCGGTCAAATGTTAACCTCTGATGGCTCCCAGGGCCAGTAGCAATATGACAGGCTGTTGGTTTTGTCCACCATGTGGCCAGCTGGCCCAGGTACCAAGAATCCAGATACATGATCCAGGCCAGTGGGAAGTAAAAGAGAGAGAGGAGGTAGTTCTCCACAGCATCTATTAGAGATATAAAATAGGCTACACCTCCAGGAAGACATCACTTATCAGGGAGGCCTTACTGCCAAACTATGAAGCATCCTGGCCCAGCCAGGTTGGCACCAAACCTATTTATGCTTGCTTTTTGAAAAGAAGTCTATTTACATATTTTGGTTACTTAAAAAATGAGTTCTTTTCTTATTTTTGAATTTGAACATTCTCTATACATATTCTGGACTTATTTAGCAGGCTACAGGTTGAAAATACCTTCTGCCAATCTATAGCCTTCATTCTATAATTCTGTCTTCTGAAAATTCCTCTTGAATTTTTAGGAAGTCCACTATTCAGAAATATTTTTATGGGTCATGGGTTTAGTGATATGTTTAGATAACATTTGATTAACATGTGGTGGTACAAATTTTTCTCTAGAAGCATTATAGGTTCAAGCTCTGATTTGGGTCTATTGTTTTTAGCCAATCCTTGTGAGTAGACTGCAGAAATAAATTCATAGAGACACTGATATGTGTATAAGAAAGAGCTTTATATACATGAGCAATTGAATATTGAAAAACCATACCAACCCAGTCCAGATAAAGTCCATGAATCTGATATTAGCCCATATGTATAATACCAATATATAAATCCCTCTGCAAACTCACGTAACACATGCAATAATGATGAATGCAGGCAGATCACAGGCCAGTGGATGGAAAGAGTTGTGGATCCTTTGGTGATAGAAGCATCTCAGCAATGGTAGGGATTTCTATGTGTCTCCTCAGCTGCAATGTCTCCCAGGGAGTGTGTGTGCATCCTGTCTTCAATGAGCTATTTATCTCCCTAGCACTTCCACTCCAATCAGGATAAACTCCACCTCTTCATCTTAAATCTCAGATTGACACGAGATTATAAAACTGCAGAATACACAATCAACATTCCAATATCACTTGTATTTTTTTGTACTAGCAACAAATATTTGGAAATCTAAACTTAAAGTATTACCATTTATAGCAGCATTTTTCATTGGGATTACATACCAAAACTTATATGTGATAAGAGGTAAGGAACTTTTTTGAGTAGACATTCAATTATTTCAATACCATTCTAAAAAGACCATCTTTCTTCACGAAATTGTCTTTTCACTTTTGTGAGAAGTAAGTTATCTACATAAGCATGAACTTATCTATGAAGTCACTGTTCTGGTCCATTTATGTATCTCAATTTTAATGTCATACTTTCTTGACTTATAAACTGTGTTGAAAGCATATAATGTAGTCCTTTAAGTAGATTCTTTTTTTAAAGGTCTCTCAACTATTATAAGCCTTTTGCATTTCTATGTGAACTTATTTTTTTCTATGTGAACCTATAACCAGTCTTCTAATTTCTACCAAAAGTAGGCATATGGGGATTTTCATTGGGATCACATTTAATCTGTAGATTAATCAAGAAAAAATTGACCTCAGAGTGATATGGAATCTTCTGATTCATGAAAAAACTATCATATTGATTTAGATTTTCTTCCATATTTCTCAACATGTGTACAATTTTCACTGCACACATCTTGTACATGTACATGTACATGTTTACTTTTATCTCTAAGTAAGTTATTATTCAATGCTACTGTACATGGTAATACTTTAATTGTAGATTTCCAAATATTTGCTAGTACAAAAGAAATACAAGTGATATTTGAATGTTGATTGTGTATTCTGCAACTTGTTAGACTTCATTTTAGTGAGTTATTTTTGTAGAGTCCATAAAATTTGAACATTCATGTTGTCAGTGTATAAAGACAGTTTTACTTCCTCTTCTATTTTTTCTTGTCTGATTTCTTCAACTAGAACCTTTAAATACAAGTGTGTGAGTATTAGTTCCTGCTTTCTGTCTGACCTTAGAAGAAAAGCATTAAGTCTTGTATTATGATATTAACTGCAGGGATTGGGGTGCTTGCAAATGTCCTTTACCAGATTGAGGATATTCTCTTCTATCCCTAGTTTGCTTACAGTTTTTGTAAGGTATTGCTATTAGAGTTTCTCAAATGCTTTTCCTGTATTTATTTCTATCATCACATGATGTTTCTTTTTTAAATTAGTTAAAAATTTCCTCTGTGCGAGGAACCCTCATGGTATAGTGAATTTCTACCTGGCTGCTAGCTGCAAAGTTAACAGTTCAAAACCGTTAGCTGGTCCATTGAAGATGGATAAGGCGTTCTATTGCCAACAAGAGTTGCAGTATCAAAAAGGAAGAGGAGGAGGATAGGGAGGAGGGGAAGAAAAAGGAGAGGGAAGAGGAGGAAGAAGAGGAGGAGAAGAAGGAGGAGGAAGTGAAGGAGAAAGAGAAGGAAAAGAAGACAAAGAAGGAAGTAGAAGAAGAAGAAGAAGAAGAACAACAACAACAACAACAAAAGAGATGCATTATCAGAAACCCACAGGGCAGTTCAATTCTATCTTATATAAGGGTCTTTCTAAATCAGAATCAATCCAAAGGCCGTGAGTTTGGTGTGTATGTGTGGGGAGTAAATAACCGAGTTCTGCGCTACTGCTGAGAAAGAAGGGCAGTTTAAAACCCACACAGAGGCACCTCCAAAAACAAGCTGGGCTTTCTGCTTCTGAAAGGACACACCCTAGACAATCCTCTAGGAGAAGTTTTCCTCAGCACCAAGGGTCACCGTGAGCCAGAATTGGCTTCACAGCAAATAATACCAATAAAATGTGGGGAATTATGCCCATTATACTTTTTAATGCTAAACCAAATAGTCAGGGAAGCTGGATCATCTAAGAAGAACACAGCATCAGAGTGGAGGAAGGCTTATTAAGAACCTGTGATTTGCTTGCTGAGCAGACAAATTAAAACACTTATTGATGAAGATCAAGCATTGCAGTCTTCAGTATGGATTATAACGGTGTCAGGCAGGGTTCTCTTAGAGAAATAAAATTCAGGACACTAGTAATTATTTTTATATATTGAGAAAGATATATAAGATAAAAAGAGAAAAAGTTAACTATAAAACAATACAGATTGCTCGGTGCAACTCACTTGCGTGAGGCAACTAGAAGACTGGCAGTCCTTCAATTCTTGAGGGGTGCTGAAATAGTCCTCCGTAGAGCAATCCAGGCTATCTGATTACAGGCAGCAAACGGCAGGCACCAACTGTCACCAACTGTCATATAATAGAGTCCAACAGTCCCCAGCTCAAGAGATGTATATCCCAGGAGTGTGGCGAAGCAGGGCTTGAAGGATCCTCAACTCACAGCTACACAGTCCACGATTAGGTGTCCCACGGGTAGTGTTGCTTGGAGGTCGAGGCACAGGACGAACAAGGCAGCTCTCTGGTCCGAAGATCTGGAAGCAAGAGAGAGGGCGGGACTTGCCCAACTCTTCCTATATCTGCCCTTCAATTCATCCCGCGTGCTCATTGGCTGTGCTGTCACAACAGATCCACCAATCTTCTGTGGCCATGTTGGCATAACAAACCTACCCATCACAATAACTTAATGTAAAAAAGACAAAAATCCTCACAACTGGCCTAATGCCATCATAATAAATGGAGAAAAGATTGAAGTTGTCAAGGATTTTGTCTTGCTTAGATTCACAAGCAAGACTCATGGATGCAACAGAACAGAGATGAACGATTCATTGTACCGGGTATATCTGTTGCACAAGAGCTCTTTAGAGTATTGGAAAGTATTTGTCATCAGTATCCCTCATCCCTCTTCTAGGAATTTCTGCCAGTCTGGGGGTATCTTGTCTTAACTTTACATCGCAGCAGCTATCTGAGAGGTCAGTTATGTCCACATGAAGAAGCACACCAACAGTCAATTGTAAATAATATAACCCCAAACCAAAGAAGTGAATAGTACCAGGGTTTAAACTGTGTATTCTGATTTGCAGAAGTCAGTGGATGACAGTGGAAGCTCAAAATACATTTGTGAGATCTACACAGAAAATAAGCTTCTGATGATTGCGTTTTCTCCATAACGGAGGGATGGTTACCCAACAAAGAGCATTGGAAAGCGGACTACAGTAGATTAGAATGATAAACCTGGCTTGAACGATTAAAGCCTTTGGCTTGACCTTCCCTCGGATACATTTTGGGCTTGATCTGGATTTCAAAAATTTCTGTGTTTTCCTTCATATTGGGGTTTATTTCTAATAAATTGTGGTAGCCATTGTGGGTAGTCTTCTTGAATCCCTGCTATGTGTTTTTCAGTTTTTTGAAATCCAGGATTGAGGAACCTATAGAGACAACAATTAGGATAAGAGTTCTTGGAGGGGCATGGTGGGGAGGTGGCACATGGGCTGGGTGGGGGGAGATAAAGCAGAGCTGGCATCAGAGAGTTCCAGGTGAGAAAACGTTTTAAGCTGTCATAGCAATTTTGCCTCACTGCTTGATGTGAATGAACTATGGAATGATGTGATATCTCGACTAGCGGCTACTAAAATGGTTTGGGGATAAAATAGGAAAGAAAAACAAGGATGTAACTTTGAGAACTGAGGTGCTTCTGACCCGTCAAGGTATTTTCAGTTTCTTCACATGCATGTGAAAGTTGGAAACTGAATAATGAAGACTGAAGAAGAATTGATGTATTTGAATTGCGGTTCTAGCAAAGAAGATTAAGAGTACCATGGACTGCTAAAAAGACAAACAAGTTTATCTTGGGAGAACTATGACCAGAGTGCTCCTTAGAGGCTAGATGGCAGAAATCCCTCTTATGTACCTTGGACGTTTTGTCAGGAGTGACCAGTCCCTGGCGAAGGGCGTCATGCTTCGTAAAATAGAGGGGCAAACAAAGAGGAAAGTCTTTAAAGAGATGAATTGGCACAATGGTTACCACAGTGGACTCAGGCATTAAAACAATGGCCGTTGTTGGGTATAGTGTTCTATAAATATCAATTAAGTTGTTAGCTGATTTTTTTCAAGTGTTCTCTGTCATTCTTGATTATTTTTCCACTTGTGCTATTGATTATTGTGTATTGAAATTTCTGGGTAGAGTTGTAGATTTCCCTATTTTTACTTGCAAATCTATCAGTTTTTGCTTCCTGAATTTTGAAATGCTGCTGTCAAGTGAATGAGCATTTAGGATTATTGATTAATGGACCTTTTCATGATCATGAAATGAAGTTCTTTGCCACTGGTATTTTTTGGCTCTGAGTTGTTTGCTTTCTCCTTTTTGTGTCTGCATGATATGCCATTTTTATTTTTAAGTAATCACTTGTTCTTTATGTAAAACTGCATTTTTTTTGTCAAAAGAATATAGTTGGAGTATGCTTTTTTACCCAGGTTGACAGTCTAACTGAGCTAAATTATCAACAGTTGTGAATATCAATATGATGCAGTTTAAATTTATTATCTTGCTATGTTTTTACTTATCTCATCTATTATTTATCACCCCTTTTTCCTTTTAGATTTAAGGAATGATTTCTATTTTTTCATTTCATCTGTTTTATTGGCTTAACTAGCTATAACTATTTGTTTTGTTAGATAGTGGAGACTTTAGACTTTATAATGTACATTTCTAACCAATCGCAGTAACCCTTGAGATGATATTTTCCACTTCTCATGCTTTTCATCCTGTTAAGTTGGTCCTAACTCTATAGAAACCCAATGGACTACAGAAAGGAACACTACTCAGTCCTGTGCCAGCTTCATGAGTGTTCTCACATTTGAGCCCATCGATGCAGCCACCATGTCAGTCCATCTTCACAGAGGTTTCCTCTTCTTTACTGCCCTGCTACTTTACCAGGCATCATGTCCTTCTCCAGAGACTGGTTTCTCCTGACATCATGTCCAAAGTACATGAGATAAACTTTTCTCTTACTTGCCTTTGAGGAACCCAGGGCATCCTGGATGATATACTTGGGGGCCCAGGGACAACTGGGTCACAGAGTGGGTGACGGATGACTGGCTGAGAGATAACATCTTTTCTGTTGAGCCTTCTCAGTCTACCCATGGTTGACTTAGACCAATAACAGGTCAATGAGTGTTAACAGTAGGCAGGGAAAGGCTGAGGGAGAGCCAGAAGGTGGCAGCTTGGTTAATAGGGTGAAGAGGGGAGGTTAGAAGGAAGGAGCCATGCAAGGCTATAGGGTCAAGGCTGATGAAGAATGAGTAGGTTCTTATCTAGGGGAAATGGGGCTGGAACTAAGCAGTGAATAACTCCCCCATCATTACCAGCTCCAACCCTTGTGAACTCCAAGGTGATCGGGAGGGTATACTGTGGAAGGGGGCCTGCTGCATACCATGTACATACATAGATGCAACGAGGGACACTCGATGCCTATTAAGTGTAGGAGTCATCAGCAGAGAAGACAATGTGCCTCTCCCCACTCTCTCACATACTGCTGGTTCCCGTAACAACCTGGGTTTTGGACCCTAATCATCTCTATAATTAATGAGTGGGTGTATGTGCGCGTTAGGCTACTTGAAATTTTACTGTAACCTATGGGTGCTGTGCCAACCTAATTATTTTGTTTCTTGTTTAATTTTGGACAGTTTCTATTTTAAAGTCTTCAAGTGCACTAAAGCTTCTTCTGAAGTATCTAAGCTGCTGCTAATGTCATGTACTAAGACCTTCATGTTAAATTGTAGCTCTGATATCTAGAAGCTTGTCTTGGGATTTTTGACATTTTTCATGCTTCTACTAAGCTTTAAAAACCTATGATGATCACATAATAATTGTTTTCATGTCCTTGCCTCTCAATTTCATCATCTACCTCAGTTCCGGTTTTGTTTCTTTTAATTATGAGTCGCATCTTCCCGCTTCTTTGCCTTCCTATGAATGTTTCTATTGGATGCATGTTTCTATAGGCATATTTTTCCTTGTGAGATGCTGAGTACATTTTCTTGTCATATAGATATTGTTGAGGTTTATTCTAGGCTGTCATCAAATTGCTTGGAAACAGCTTGATTATTTTCTTCAGCGCATAGGTCTTTCCTTACTAACTAGGGAGTACCCGAGAAGTATGTAGTCTAGGACTGAGTTTTCCACACTTCTGCAGCAAGACACCTTTATCCTATGCGCCATAAATTTCCAGTTTGCTGCTAGGGGAATAGGTCTTATTCTTGTCAGTATGGGAGCACTCAACACTAAGTGGTTTAAGATGGTACTTTTCCTGGCCTTGGTTGATTCCCTTATACACAAGTGTTGATTAGGACTCTGAAGAACACTTGAGGAAGGCCCTTGGAGTTCTCTCTATAAAGCTCACTTCAGGACTTCTCCTCCTGAACTACAGTGGCTTTGTTTTCTATAGCTTCTTACCTCCATCTTTTCAGACCAGATGTGCACATAGCACCACCTGCATTTGCTCTCCCTTCCCTGCAGTCTACATACCCTTTGGTAGCAGTAAGGGTAATCAAAGTGCTTACCTTGTTTATTTATCATCTCTTGTGATCACATCCTTCATCGTCAGGTGTCCAGTAATTTGAAAAATTATTGCTTTATGTAGTTTCTCAGCTTTTTCCTTGTTTTTGACAGCGGGGCAGATATTGGTCTGTTACTAATCCAGGATGAAAGCAAACGCTTTATTTTAAAGTGAAAAGATGGGGTGGGTTGCTGAAGGAGATATTGGCTGTAGGAAATGTTCAAGCATGGACTCCAAAACCATTTGGCAAAGATGGAGGAAGAAGTATTTGGAAGGAGAATGACTGGGGAAGGAGGGGAGTGAAGTACCCTTCAGCACCAACCACAGCTACAGGAACTTGAATTCTGTGTGTGTAACTTATGAACAAACAGTTCATAAAGACTGCACAAAGACTGCTATTGTTTTCTTTTTCATGGACTTTGGCCTTTATACCTACCATCTATTTTAATGAGTACCACCCTTTTCAGTTTTTTCATTTCCTTGAGCATTGCTAACATTATTTATTAAATGAGTCAACTACATACTGTTGACCTTTGAACTATGGGATGAATATTAGGGGAAACAATTATTCAGGCAGTATAAATGTGTTCTAAAATTTTTTTTTTTAATTTTATTGGAGGCTCTTATAGCTACTACAACATTCAGTACATCATTTGTATCAAGCACATTTGCACACATGTTGCCACATACATTTCCAAACATTTTCCACTTGAGCCCTTGGTAAAAGCTCCTCTTTAAAAAAAAATAAAATTTCCCTCCCCCCCACCCGCTTTTTTTTGGGGGGGGGCATCACTGCTCTCCGGTGGTGGCAGTAGGAGGCCCAGCCCCGTTGCTGGAATTGAACCTCCATCCCAGTGGGCCGCAGTCTTGGGCACAACCACTATGCCACCGGGGCTCAGCCCCCTCCCCCCTTTTTTTTAATGACTCATTTTATTGGGGGCCCATACAACTCCCATCACAATCCCTAACAACATCAGTTGTATCAGGCCACTTTTACACACCCATTGCCATCATCACTCTCAAAACATTCTCCCTCCCTCCAGGCCCCCATTAACAGCTCCCTATATTACCCTTTCTCCTCCCTTCCCCTTGAACCCTTACTAATTTACATATTATTTTTTT
>PVJH01040247.1:0-15832 GCA_004026705.1 Nesogale talazaci
AACTGACTGACCTGACCAAGCTACCAGAGCTGGGTAGTGGAAGAAAACTAATTAGAGAACTAAGACCCTAAGTTTAAACTAAGTTTGGAATGCATCTTGGGCTTTTGTTTCCCAATACTGCTTCCCTTCTTCTGCCTGAGGACAGAGAATATGCTGTGTCTTCAGGGCTGGAGCCCAAACGATTTTCAGAGTAATTCTTTAATGTGGAATTTTAAAGCCATGGCATGAATGTACTGTTGAGTTTGGGCAGAAACTCAAGGGCAGGCTTCTCTTGGTAGCTCATTTGGTTCTTCCATGACTAATTGGCAATCAGGAGTTTTCATTGTGCATCATTGTTGTTGTTTTTTTAAATTCGCATACTGTTTCCTGTAAGAAATAATTTTCACCATTCTAGAACTGTTCTTCCCAAATTACATTCTTAAATTGAGGTCCATGAACTCCCTAGGGACTCTGTGAGTAAGAGAATATTTCAGTAGAACTGACTGCTTTTAAAATCATTTCCCTGCAGCAATGCACATATAACAAAAACTGGTTACTTTAACCATTTTAAGTGTACTGTTCTGAGACATGAATTATAGTCACCAGATTGTACAACCAACACCACTGTCCATCTCCAGAAGTCCCTTACCACCTCAAGAAGAACCTCAGAATTCAAATGTCATGCATCATTTAGTCATAACTCCTTTTCCTCCCCCACTAGCCCCCGGGAACCAAGAATAAGCTTTTGTCTCTATGCATTTGCCTTCTCCAGATACTTCATGTAAGTGGGATCGTGTAATATTTGTCCTTTTGTGTCTGATTGACTTCACTCAGAATAATGTTTTCAAGGTTCTTCCATGAAGTAGCAGGTACCTGAATTCTATTTTTCCTACTGAGTCGCAGTCCATTTTGTGTATATGTTTAACCTTCCTCCCATTGAGGGACACTTAGGGTTGTTTTTACCTTGTGTTGATTGTGAATAGTGCTGCAATGAAAATCGGGACACAAGGGCTGAGCTCCGGTGGTGTAGTGTTTGTGTGCTCCCTGGGATGGAGGTTCAATTCCAGCAGCGGCTCCACAGGAGCAAAGGCTAGGCCTCCTACTCCTACCACCAGAGGGCAGTGATGCATAAAAAAAAAGTTTAGAAAATCGGGGCACAAGTATCTGTTTAAGACCCTGCTTCAAGTCTTATGGGTGTACACCTAGGAATGGAATTGCTGGATCGTCTGGTAGCTCAATGTTGAACATCTTGACATGCTGCCAAACTGGTTTTCACAGTAACTACACCATTTTACAGCCCCCCAGCAATGCACCAGTGTTCCAATTTCTCTATGTGACTTCCTTTTAAATCCTTTGTATTTTATCTTCCGCATTTTAACACATAGTTCTGAGAAGGGAGTCCTTGCCTTCAACAGACAGCCCAAGGAACATCTGACAGAAACAGAACTAATAGTACTCAAGTTTGTAGTAGATCTGGAAAATCCCCAGGATGGAAGAATGATTGATTGAAAAGCTAACAGTATTATGGTGAAAGAAGGCTCCATGGTGGCATATGGAAGCTCTTAGCAGCGTCCTGGCATTTTAACCTTTCTTAAAAATGTTTCAGGTTGTTCATCAAGTGAAGATATTAATACGAAGGAGATTCAAAAGATTCGTGGAAAACATTCATAATCATTTGATACCATTTGCCATGGTTCTTTTTGATAGTTGTCCTTCTTTAGTTGATGATGAATATGTAAATGTTCATTTCCACTGAGCAGTCCTCGCTCCGTGTGTTCTCCTTCCTCCTTTCACCAGGACACTTTCAAGCACGCACTGCTTCATCGGCAGTGACACGCCAGCCCAGAGGCTCCCTTTCCTCCCATCTGATTTGGTTTCAGATATTCTTTGCCTTTCCAGTTCATGACTCAGGAGTTTTTGACTCCTGTCTCTTACTTCTGAGATCCTGCTTTTCTTGCTCTACTATGGGTTCTAGAACCTACCAAGATCTCAGAGAGGCAAGATCATTGAAGTGCCAGGAATTTATTTTTTAATAAGAACTGGAAGCTTCTTTGCCTCCAGGTATAAAATAGCAGCCACTCTTTCCTTTGAGAGAAATCACTTATTTCTCTTTTCTCATTCCAGTCCCAAGTTCTTTCTGCTTCTAGTTTCCCCTGAATAGGAGTGACTCAGAGTTTGTACACATTGGAAACACAATTGTTGTTTTTGTGAGAAAGTGTACAGGAGTGAATTTGTGTTCCAAGTCATGTTGAGGAAACGAGGGGTATGCCTCCAGTGGGGACCGCTGCATTTTGAAGAACATTTGCCTGAGAAGTCCTTGGATATGTGCCCTGTGCAAGCTTGTCCATGCTCAGTACCGTGGTGGCCTCCAGTGGTGAATTCCACTTTCTGGTGCCCTTTGGATCTGGGCCTGAATGATAATTTTTCTAGCTTTATGGAAGAAGAAAAATATCTTTTTTATTTAGAAGGTTATCTTTGGGTTTATTTAAGACAGAAAGAATGTCACATTTCTACATTCTTATTCTACCACACTATTGAATCTGTTTTAAAATTGTATCATTCCCGGCATTATAAACCATATGATTTCTGGATTCAAAATGGCCAATAGCAGTCCATTTTAGCTCTTGAATGCCTGGAATATTCATCTTTAAGCATTCCACTTCATTTTTAAAGACTTCCAACTTTCCCAGATTCATACTTTGTATATTCCAAGTTCCAATTACTAGTAGATTTTCGCAGCTGTTTCTTCTCATATTGAGTCATGCCTCATCAGCAAGTGAAGGTTGTGAAGGCTTTACACCTGCAGGCTTTACTCCATCCACATCATTATAGCTGACCCCACTTTGAGAAGACTCTTCCCCGGTCCTATTTTGAATGCCTTGCTACCTGAGGGGCTTTCCTTTTTTGGCACCATCTCTGACAAGGTTCTGCTTCTGCTCACTAACTTTTCAGTAACTGACAATGGTTCCATAGTCCTTATATTGGAAGCTCTGCTGAAACATTTTCACTTTAAGTGACTCAGTTAATGTTAGAAATACCAGTTACCTAACCTCCAGCATCATAGCAATGCACAAACCACCACACTATGACAACCTGGCAGACAAGTGGCCTGTCACGAAAGTAACATTTTTCTGAGATCTTCCAAAAAAAGTTATAGCAGTACATTGACTAGGAGCTGCCAAAGGCTTAGGCCAGATTCAGAAGAGGGCATGGAACAAGGGATATTATTGCTGATGTCAGATAGATCTTGCCTGAAAGAAGAGAATCCTAGAAAGAAATCTACTTGTGTTTCATGAACTACACACAGGCATTGGACTGATTGTGTCGCAATAAACTAAGGCGGTCTTGAAAAGAATGGAAAGTCCTGAACACTTCCTTGTGCTCATGCAGAACTTGTATCTGGATCAAGAGGAAGTTAAGGAAACAAAGGTAACAAAACAAGGGCATACATCATAAATCAGGAAACATGAGTATCAGGGTTGTTTCCTCATACTTCTTCAGTCTTACCATACTTATTCAGTCTGTATGCTGGGCAAATTATTAGAGAAACTGGCTTATCTGAAAAGGAACACAGCATCAAGTTTGGAGGAAGGCTTATCAACAGTTTGATATGCAGATGACACAACCTTACTTGCTGAAAGTGAGACGGGCCTGAGATTCTTGCTAATGCAGATCAGGAACTGCAGCCTTCAGTGTGGATTACAACTCAATTTCAGAATCCTCTCAATTGGATCAATAGGTAACATCGTGATAAATGGAGAAAAACTAAAAGTTCTCCAGGATTTTGTCTTGCTCAGATACAAAATCAGTGCTCATGAAACCAGTGGTCAAGCGAACAACACATTGCATGGAAAACCTCCTGCACAAAGACTTCTTTCAAGTGTTGAAAGCAAGGATATGACTTTGAGACCTGAGGCACACCTAACCCAAGCCATGGAGTTATTCAACTGCTGTAGATGCATGTGAAAGTTGGATATTGAATAGAGAAGACCAAAGAAAAATCAAAGTCTTTGAACTATGGTGTTGATGAAAAGAATATTATAAACACCATGTGTGGGCTGCCAAAAGCACCAACAGATCTGTCTTGGGAGAAGTACAGCCAGACTTGTTCCTTAGAGGCAGAGCTGGACAGACTTTATCTCACATACTTTGGACATGTTTCCAGGAGAGATCCGGAGGACATCATGCTTGATAAAGTGGAGGGCCACCAAAAAAGGAGGCAGGCCTTGTTGAGATGGAGTGACACAGTCGCTGCAACCATGTGCTCAGACATCCGAGTGATTGGGCAGGACGGGGCAGCGTTTCATTCGGTTGTATACAGCGTTTCTTTGAGTTGGAGTTGACTGAGTGATGCCTACCAACAGCAACAACGAGACATTGTGAGACTTTTTTTTGGTTTGGGGAGAAGGTATCAATAGTTTCTCCTCATCTGTTTCCTAGCCTTGTAAATAAAGGGGATAAAGGGGAAAGGTGATATCTGTTTCGGTTTCCTGTTGTCCAAACTTGGTGACTATCCAATAGATGTGACATTTATGCTCAGCAGTTCTGAAAACGACTGGCTCGTTGGGGATCCATTCATGATCTATTAAAGTCAGGATAGGGGTGCTATTTCTTTATTTCTGCAAATCACGTAGTAGTTCACACAACAATCCCCTAACCCCCTCTCTGTCCACTCACTCTCTGTCTGTTTCTCTGAGGACTGCAACCCACTAGAAAAGCCTGCCCAAACCTGCTGTGTTAGTCCAGGTAGACTAGAGAAACAAATTCATAGACACACATATGGAAATAAGGGTAAAGTTTATATACAAAAGGAATGGAACATTGAGAAAAAACCCCACCCAGTCCAGTTCAAAGTCATAAGTCTGATATTAGCCCATATGCCCGATACCAGTCTATAATGTCTCCTTCCAACTCACGAAGTCACAGGCCAGGGGGTGCAGGGTCCCTGTGCTGGCAGGGGTCCCCACATGGCTCCTTGATTCCAGGGCTCAGGGTCCATCAACAGGAACTCAGCATTGGCAGGGGTCTCCGTGTGGCTTCTCCAGCTTCAGAGATCTGGTTCACTCAGGCTAAGGCCATGTGGCTTTTCCTCCGGTTCTTCCAGCTCATTGGATGCTGCCATCTTGTCTTGTGTAGTTCCTCATCTCAGAAACTGACTCCCAACAACTGGGAAAATGGTCTCTCTTTTTCACGAGGGAAATATCTCGAGATTTCCCAGAATTCTCAGGAGAAAGTCATGCCCACACAGAAGCCTCATTAGCTACTCAATGGCTATCTCCAGATTAACAGGCTAGACTCCACCCCTACATCCCAATCATGAAATTGGCATAACGAATACATGACCACCACACCTGCCTTCCACCATGCCCTCCACCATAGCCCTCCACCATGGCCTGCCACATAGGATCTACATTTTGCGAAGATGCTCAGATCATGGGCAGTCTTTTACAAATGAGGAAACCAAGACTCAGAACTGTTCAGTAAGCCAAGGTGATTGGGACTGTCCTAGCAAAAATCACTTCCTCCAAACCTACAGCTCTCATCTGAGTTGGGCTGCCTTCTGCTTGTACGACCGCGACACCCCACAGCCAGCAGCCCCCACAGTTGGTTCCAGCTAGCAGGGGAAAGTGTGGCACACCACTTATGGGGGGAAAGAGACAAGCACAAAACCCTAACCTCCTATGCCAGCTCCTCCATCTGTTTGCTCCTCCCATCTCTCATAGAAGGTGAGAACTCCACCGGGGGTAACGTTGGAAAGTTTGTTTTAAAGATATGAGGACTCTTGTCAGCCTGGGCCCCCCCGGAGCACTGTATCAGGGAGGCCTACCCCACTGCCTGACCTTTCACCGCTCCAGTCTGCCTGCAGGAGTCAAAGGAGACTTTGAGGTCAAGCCACTGTTTGTGTTTTGGGCTATTTAGTAAGCACTCAGCCAACTCTAACAAATATACTCAAGCAGTAACTAACTCAGTACCGCTGAAGTTGTGAAGTTGTGTGTCTTTTGGTCTAATAGATTCTCTCCATTTTTTTGTCTTTGGCAGCTGGTGATCGATCGAGGTTCAGGATGCAGAAGTGAGTGGTGAAAAGCAGCAGAGCCGATGGGCTGTGAAGATGTAAGTGTGTCTGAAGGCCACACTCTCTACTCCAGGGTAAGGCAAAGGCAGGCGCTGCTACCATTTGTCGGACTTGGTCACAGGAGCTGCCTCCCTGGCCTCTTGGAGTTGGTGCTTTGGGCTGCCCTGTCTCGCCTGTGGAAGGCTCCCATGCTTTTAGTGTTTGAAAGCACAGGCACCATGCAAATCAATCATTACCAAGAGAAAAACACTACCAAGGTGATGGAATGGCATCCATTCTGTGCCTACAACTAGCTTAGTAGTTATTAGGGGTCTATTTATTTGAGATGTGATTTTTTTTAGAAACAGGGAAAAGTTGTTGGGGCTTCCTACGTTGCATTATCCAGTATGGACCGGAGTCTGCCTGTCTTTTTTTCGGGACCGTTATAAGCTGATAGCTCTGCCGGTTCCCTCACCCACCATCCTCTCTCTCCTCCAAGGAGCCCCTTCTTTAAACGTCCTTTCGTTAACTACTACTTTTCCCAGAGTGGCAGCAGCTGGCCAGGGAGCTGAAGATTCCAGGGTGGGTTGACACTAGTGTTAGCAAAGCATGTGGTTCTGCCAGTTCCACTTTATCCACAGTCAATGGTGGGCACACATAGCTCTTACCCCTCGCCTGCTTACTGTGCCTGGTGGTGCAATGATTAAGCACTTGGCCGCTGACTGAAAGGATGGTGCTGGAAGCCACCTGGAAGCTCCAGGGGAGAAAACCATGCTGGCATCCAGCACCAGTGAGCTGACCCAGGTGTTGGTGCTGGGAGCAATAGAACCACAGCTGGCTATGAGCCTTGCTTGGTGCTGAAGACACTTGAGGCCCGAAGGAGAAGTTCCTGGTTGGGTGTGCCCTTCCCAGAGTCCAGTGGCAGCCTGGGATGGGGGGTCGGGGGAAAGGGGGGGAGAGAGGACAACACCTCCTCTGTTGAGTTCGACACCTTCCACAGGTTGAACTAGACTCCTTGACAAGAAAACGACAATTGATAATAATGGAAACAGAGGCAAAGATGATTAGGAAAGAGGAACTTGGAAAAAAAAAGTTGTATTTCATTAAAAATCTGGTTGAAGTGTTACTCTAAGCTTGAGTACCAAGGAACCCTTGCCAGATACTGTCCCATCACCTTAGCTCAAACAGGGCAGCGAGAAAGGCTGATGCCCTGGCTTAGATTCCTCATGTGGCTTGGTAATGAGTACAATTTACTGAATAAAATAGACAATTAGGGGCTACAGCTCCCTAGAGAGCATCGTCAGCATACATCATGACTGCTCTGGAGTGACGCATGTGCAGGGAGATATGCAAAGCAGCTGTGGAGCTTATCAGCTCCTGATGAGAGCAGGGGAGCAGCCAGGCCCAGCAGGCCAGAGCTTGGGGCTGGGGGTGGCTAAGGGAGGGATCTGGAGTTGGGCTTGGCCAGCTGTAGTCGGTCTAGTTGTTTTCTAGCTCTTGTCTATCACTGTTTTGAAAGTTTGTAAGTAAAAAGCCTAGCATGTTAGAAGTAGCACTTGAGTGGCGTGTGTCAATACTGCACCACGATAAACTTGTGAAGGAAACATTCTTTAATTATCAATTAGTGGCCAAAGAATGTAGTTCCAGAGATATAGGCAGACCCCAGTTTATGAATGAGAGCTAGCTCTGAAACTTTCTTTAAGTTGGATGTGTGGGTAAGTTGGAATAGGTGCATACAGTTCTAAAATGCTGCTCGCAGCAATGGTTTAAAAGTTCCCCAAGCAACAAGCGAAAGTGATTGTCAGGAAGAATCATTGAGAGTAGAGGCTGGTTCATTTGTTTTAAAGCATGGGCAAATTCACGTATGAGCCAAGGTCATGTGCCTTGGAGTTGGCCATCAGTGGGCATTGGTAACCTGGGGACTTATTATACCAGGAGACCAGAGTTTTTCAAACTCAGTGTAGTTTTTTGATGTAAAGAATTCTTGAACAATCAAAGCATCTCCAGATATGCCAGGTGTCCCCTACGGGGAGAATGTCTTGAATAGCCCCAGTTGAGAATACAGGAGATAGAGGAATTTAATCTTACTCTGAGTTTCTCTGGGACTTTGTTTTTATAGTTGAACCTCATTGCACCTGAGTTTCCTTACCTGTAAACCTCTAAAGTAGACACCAAGGAAGTACCATGCATAATACCATGTAGAAGCTCTGGGACTTTATAGATACTGAGACGATACTGATCTCCTCATATTTCCAGGACCCAATTATCACTCTCGGTCTTTATATTGGCAGAAAAGCTTACTGGTGGGGGGCAATGATGAACAATACTGGTAGCTGAGTATACCTGAAGGAGCCTGCCTGGGTTTGTGTGTGATAGTGTGTTCTGGATGTGGACTTCCTTTTGCAGAGGTAGGAAAGAGGAAGGTGGAGAAGGGTTTGGACAGGAGGCTGTTCAGAAGAGCAGTAAAGAAAGTGCATCGGATGCGGTGATCTCTTAATGTTAAAGTGACGTATATAATAACCTAAAGAAGCAACCAGCAGCATATCAAAAAGCTTTGACGTGACTGGAGAATATTTGGAGACGTTTCTTCATTCCAGAGGAGGGCTTTTCAACCTGTGGGTCGTGAACCCTTTCACACAGGTCACCCCATTCATAATAGTAGCAATATGAAAGTTAGGAAGTAGCAACGAGAATTATTTTGTGGTTGGGGGCTCCCTACAACCTGAGGAAGGTTGAGAACCGTTATTCTAGAGTCTTTAGATTTGTTTCCTTTCTTCTTTTGGAATCTCAAAAGAGGTTGTCTTCAAAATATCTCCAATGTATAGGGGATAAGTATTTTAATACCATGCATGTGTATTTTTATTACTGTAATAGAATGATGTGTCAGAAAGGTGAACAAGGCTGTAATCTTGATCAAGGTGCAAGTCAACTACCTTGTTTTTAATAGAAAACATCACCTTGAGGCTTACACAAGGCCAGGGTAGGGATGAGATGTAAACTGCCTTGGCAGGTTTGTGTTCAAGTCTCGCTAGGGTTTGGGGCTCTAGCACAAGGCACATTTCAAACATTGTAGAATAGATGTGGACAAATCTTGGATCTAATATGTAGAGAAGCCATTTCAGACAGCTAGCCGAGTTTAATTATATACTGCCCTTTATTTGCATGGTATTAAGCAAAACATGTAGGAATTGTTGGGAGAGTACCTGTGTTACAAAATAAAGAGGTATTCAGTGTGAAAGAAAGGGGCAACTGCATAAAGCTCAGCTTGGGTAGAGGTAGGATTCTGTGTGATGTTACTTATTGGTCAGTTGTGAAGATTCACCCCCCCCCCTTTTGTTGAGGTTCTATTTCATACTGAAGGCTGTAGTCTTTGCTTTCATAAGTACTTCTTGGCTGTCAGCAGAAAAGATAGTGCCAGCTGCATATCAAGGAGTGTTAATGAGTCTTCTCCGATCCTGATGCCACATTCTTCTTTACATAGCCCAGCTTCTCAGATTATTTGTTCCACAGACCTACTGAATAAGTGTGGTGAGAGGATACAACCCTGGTGCGCAGGGTTCCTGATTTCAAACCATGCAGCACTCCTTTGTTCTCTTCAAATGACTGACTCTTGGGTGGATTTACCGATTTGGCACAGTGAGCACAACGAAGTATTCTGGAATCCCCAGTCTCTGCTGTGTTATCCATATTCAACACAAGTTGAATGCTATTGTACAGTCAACAAAACCACAGGAAACTATCTTTCTGGTATTCTGTTGTCACCGAAAGCGCATCTGAAATGAGCAATGATATTCCTCACTCCACACCCTTTTTAAAAGCCAGTGCAAATTTCTGGGCACTCCCTGTAGATGCATTGCTGTGGCTACTTTAAAATTATCTTTAGCAAATTGTTATTTGCATGTGAAATTAATGACGTTGTTCAATAACTTCGGCATCCTTTTGGGTTCTCTTTCTTTGGATGGGTTTTTTGTTTGTTTGTTTTGTTTTGTTTTACAGTTGTTTGAGCAGGTAGTTATCTTCCAGATTTCTTGGCATAGATGAATGAGCGCTGCCAGTGTTGCATCTGTTTGTTGGTCTTTCCTCAATCCCTACGTCCTTGTTTTTCATCAATGCCTTGAGTGGACATCTTCATTCAGTACTATTGGTTGTTGAGCATATGCTGCCTTCTAAAATAGTTGGATGTAGACCAATTTGTGTGTGTGTGTGTGTGTGTGTTTGTGTGTGATTGCAGGCACTCTCCTTCCTTCCATCTTCTTTTCCTTCTTCCTGTGTCACTCAGTATTTTGCCCCTAGACCCTGTTACCCTTTCAACTTGAGACTTGGACTTTTCCGCCAGTTCTTTCAGCTTCAGAAATGCTGAGTGTGCTTTCCCTTTTGGTTTTCTAACTCGAGGTTGAGGTAGTGGTACATTTCATTAGAATGCTTTACTATTTCTGGGGAGAGGTTCGGTCTGTAATTGCATCCAGGTGAGCTTTTTACCTGGTGGTGGCATCGTGTGATATCAAACGTCCCATGGCTCTCTTTCTCTGACAAGTGCACAGCCTCTCAGATGTTTGCCCTTTAGTTTAAGGCGGCTGAGCAGTCTCTTTCCACTTGATCTCCCCACACTCCGACCCTGGATGGAGAATTTGTGCTGAGTGCCACTTTGGATGTGGCCTGGAGCCTTACAGAGAATTTGGCAGAGGTGCTAGGAGGTTGTCACATCTCTTTCCCCAGAGTGACTTGAATACCTGTTTCATGAGAGGGAATTATTTTCACAAGCTTAATCTTTAAGGAGCTTTATCTCTCAAGCAAATTTCCTAACAGACATTTTACAGTGTAGATATAATCATACAGACCTTTAACAAACATGGAAGAATTTTCAACTGATACTTTCTGTGCCGATTCTCAAGCAACCCTGATGGTACAGTGATTTAGTCTTCAGCTGCTAAGTGAATGGTAAGTAGGCCAAATCTACCCTCCACTCAGTGAGAGAATATTATTGTAATCTTTTTACAAGACTACAGTCTTAGAAAGGCATCAGGGGAGCTCTACTCTGAGGATCTATGGTAAAGCAGTGGCCAAAGCAACCCAAAGGTTAGTTATTAGAGACCAGCTAGCCATCTTTGTGGGAGAAAGGTATGGTAGTTGCTTCCATAAAGATTATAGCCTTGGAAATTATATATATATATATATATATATATATATATATATATATATATAATCTTAATTTGACTGTCTTGCTTCTGAAGGGAAATTTTGTTCAGTCTCTTACTGGTCTGCTCTCTTGAATTCACTTTTCTTGTCTGCCTGGAAAGTTGGAGGAGGCCCAGAGTTTCTCCAGGAGGGTGTTTTGCCATGATGTATCCTTCTATAGAACTTTCTTGCCCTTGTAGGTCATCTATCTCCCTTGTTCACTCATTATCCGTACTACTCCAGCCTAACCAAGCCACTGTGTCAGCCATGATATCTCCTCACCTGTCCCTACACACATTTCCAAAGGCCTGTCATTTAGACGCACTGGCTGCTTAGAGAGGTAAGCATGGTGGCTTTGGGGAAAGAGAGAAGTAATTAGAGGTGGTGAAGGTACCGGTTCTCTGAGGGGGTTGGCTCATTAATTTCTGACGCAGTATTGCCTGAAGCAGCTACTTTTCCCAGTGCCAGAACTGATGCTGGGAGCTGATTTGATTCCACTGGACATGAAGAATTGCATTCTATTGCGGCAAGATGTTGTCCTCTAGTCAACCCGTGTGCCAGAGGGCCCTCTGTTACACCCTTGGAGCAGCCTGGTTCTGGGTCAGGTAGATGTTTCCAGAGCAGGTGCAATGCCCAGGGTATGTCTGAACGAACAATGACTGCTCATTCCATACCCTCCTTCACAGCCATTAACCTTCTTGTTGTGGACCAAACGTGAGGAAAAGATGTGTTCGTTTCCATATGAGTTGCCCTCCTATTGACCAAAGATATTATTCTGAAAAATCTTATGGATGTAGAAACCCTCTCTTGGTTCAAACATTTGTGGCTTTAGTCTGAACTGTGGTCCTGGCAGTTTCCTTTCACAAGAGCAATGACGGTGTCAACCTGAGCCATCAAAGCAAATCCAGTTGTCCATGGTGACGCAGGGTGTGCCTGAGTCAAACTACTCCATATGCTTTCCCAGGTTGTCACCTTTCAGAAGTGGCTCCCTTGGTCTTCCTTCTGAGGAGTTACTCCGTATTGGTTCAGACTGCCAAGCTTTTGGGTAGTAGTCAAGTGCTCCACCGTTGATTCCATCCAAGGTCTGTGTTGAATCGGTTGTTGTCTGCTGTCGAGGTGAGTCTGACTCCTGACTGCACCCTGTGTGCAGAGTAGAACTCTGCGCCATGGAATTTTCAAGGTTGTGACCTTTTACTAGTAGGGCTCTAGGCCTATCTTGCAAGGTGCCTCTGGGCAGGTTCAAACTCCCAACCTTTTAGCTATTCGACAAGTGCCTAACTCTTTGTGTCTTTGGGGCCTTGTCTTTACCACAGTCCAAAGCTCTTCCTGCCACACAATCAATTCTAACTCAGTGACCTTACAGCACAGAGTAGAACAGCCCTGGTGGGTTTCTGAGGCTGTAAACCGTGATGGAAGTAGATGGCCTCATCTTTCTCCCTCGGAGTGGTTAGTGTATTCAAACGTCGGACCTTGTGGTTAGCAGCTACATGCATAGCCCACAAAGCCACCAGAGCGCCCTCTGTCTAGGAAAAGGGACCCGGAATTGTCAAACCCTGGAGTCAATGTACATAGTACTTGAGGGCTGTCTGTATCATGGGGAACTGAAAGGTTAGTCACGTGTTCACATGTTCAGGAGCAGCCATGACTCCATTCTTCTATCTGAAAAGACTGTTTGCATGCCTGTGGGATAGTCGGGGGATTGCTGGACTAGATGAGTGGGAAATGGGGAGTTGTATTTTCTCTCTGATATCTTAATTTTTGCACCTGTCAAATGTGATTCTCGTTCTCTCCCCCACCCATGTATCCCACAGGAATAATAGCTAGGTGACTGTCTAAATGTTGAAAGACGTTTTGACATCTCTGACAAGTGTTGCCCAACAGCTGGCTTTGTGTGATTCCAGTTCTGACAAAGGAACATAACTTGGCTTAGTAGCCTAAGAATAGATTCTATACAGATGCTGTCATTGGAGGGATCACCGCCTCAAAAGTATACTTCATCTTTTTAAATCGTGGGTTTTGCTTCCCTTCCCCTCCCCACCCTGCTCTTCATCAGAGCGTTAGCTTCCTGTGAACAAACGAGTCAGTGTGCCTTCACAGGATGAAGAGACCGCAGAAGGCTCTGTCTTTATTCCTGACTCTGTGTCAGTGGAAGAGCTGTGGTTCCGGCTTCATTTGGGCCAGCAGTGCTGTGCACAGGCAGGGGTGATGGGAGGCAGCGCAGATGGCTTGCCTTTGAAGGCCCTCCCACTGACCGCTTCTCTTCTGGCTTCAGTGTCCTGCTGGGGCGACACAGAGTATCACCAGCATTTCCTCGGAGAGATATGCAGTTTCTGCAGAAAGAGAATCAGCAGGGAAGGGTACAGCAAAGCGTCTCCAAGGGTACGGTGGAGTGGAAAGTGGAGTTTGTTATGAAAGGATGGCGGGTCAGCCTTCTCACCTAACTGCTGACTGTGGAGGGGAAAAGAGCAGAGATGAGTCATTTGTCTCTAGTTTCTCTTCTTTGGACTCCCTGAAGATTGAATTAACAGAGGGAGGGAGGGAGAGTGGGAGGAAAGGGCAGAAAAATTAGGGTTATATATGGTTCATTTTAACATATAGCTTACTTTCTTTCGAATAGGAAGATTAGTATATAGATAACCACCTGTTGCCAGAAGCTTCTAGCCTCTGATTTTAGTTTTTAAGAGCATTCATCTTCACAAGGTAAACTAAAGGTGAAGCGACTGAAATCTGTGCATATGTCATTTATTTTACAAAACTAAAACAAAATGATAACTGCGTCTATAGACTCAGGAATGAATCTGCAACAACTCACAGAGGAGATTCGGTACCAAAGGTAAAGGCATCGCTCCCTCCAGGGTGTGGAGGCATCCTAAAAGACGGCAGAAAGCCTGGGATCCCTGCAGGCCGCACCCTGGCAGGTCCTGGGGCAGAAGTGTAGCAGAGAAGGGCTGGGGGTGCAGATGTTTCATGAGGTCCCACCACCCCAGTGAGCTGCCCCTCCTGTGGAGGGCAGGACTAGGCGGTGCTGCTCGGAGTTCCCCTCCCAGAAAGAGTTACCGTTTTGGAAAGTTCTACCCTGCCCTACAGGGTCGCTGTGACTTGCCATCAACTCCGATGGTAGGTTTGGTATTTAGTGGCATGGTGGTTTATGAAGGAGACCTGGCGGCCTGGTGATTGCAAGGTGGGCTCCTGCAAGGTCAGTGTTCAAGGCCACCAACTACTCTTTGGGAGAAACATGAGGCTTTCTACTCCTTTCACAGCTTGCAGTCTCAGACCCCCTCAGGGACAGTTCTACTCTGCCTCACGGGGTCGCTGTGAGTCAGAAAAGACTCCACGGCATTGAATTCGGTTGTGGTTGGAACTAGAGTTATATTTTTGCGTGAGCAATGTTTACCTTCATGGTATCATGGTTCGATCTTGACCTGAAATATACTCAAGGTCAGCAGTTCAAAACCACAATCAGCCCCACGGGAGAAAGACAGGCCTTCATCTCAAGTATCAGTCGTTCCCATCTTGGGAACTGGGAGGGACGGTGTTACTCGGTTGTGGCAGTCATGTGCTTATGTTAATTTTATGATTGAAATGTAGGGATGGAGTCTAGCCTGTTAATGGAGATAGCCATTGAGTAGCCGATGAGGCCTGTATGTGGGCATGGCTTTCTCCTGAGACTCCTGGGAAATCTTGCAATATTTCCCTCATGAGGATTATAAACTATCTTCCCGAGTTGTTGGGAGGTAGCCTCAGAGATGATGAATCACGGACAAGTCAAGATGGCAGCCTCCGAGAAGCTGGAGGAGCTGGCAGAGACCACATGGCCTTGCCCTGATGGAGCCAGACCTCTGAAGCTGGAGTAACATGCTGTTGATGGACCTGAGCCCTGGAAGCAAGGAGCCATGGGGAGACCCCTGCCAGTGCCAGAATTCTGCACCCACTGACCTGTGACTTCGTGAGTCGGAAGGAGACTTTGTAGACTGATTTCGGGCATATGGGTTAATATCGGACTTATGACTTTGCACTGGACTGGTCAGGGATGCCTTCTCAGTGTCACATTCCTCTTGTATCTAAACCCTTTCCTTATATCCACATGCGCGTCTTTGAAATTTGTCCCTCTAGTCAGCCCGGCCTGACACATTGGTTCTGTAGGGTTCTATGAGTAACCATCAACTTGATTGCAATGAATTTGATTTTTTTTTTTTTGGTTTTACTATTTTGCCAAACATTAAAAATGGCAGGGACCTACCTAGTAGCCCCAATTTAGAAAATGATGTTTTAACTTTGAAAGACCAAAGTCTTATATTTACAGTCCTGGGTTTCAAGTTTTTGTTCTTTGTGGTGTTTCTTCAAGTGCTCCTCTGTCTTTTCTGCCCTCCTTTCAATCCTGTTACTTTGCTTAGCATTTTGAGTCCTTGGCCACCTTTTTATATATCAGCCCATTACTTCCAGAGGTTTGAGATTCCCAGTTGGCTGTAGGACTAAGCGCTTCTAATAGGTATAAAAGCTGCCCCACTTCCCTTTCTGATGTTCTTTTTGCCCCTTGTATGTGTAACATATTCTTTATCCAAACTGGTCCTCGGTTCCTTTCTCTCCGTGCTACATAGAGGTTTCCCTTCACCCCCTTTTTGTATA
>PVJH01040248.1:0-15832 GCA_004026705.1 Nesogale talazaci
TAGGGGTGGAGTCTAGCCTGTTAATCTGGAGATAGCCATTGAGTAGCCAATGAGGCCTCTATGTGGGCATGGCTTTCTCCCGAGACTTCTGGGAAATCTCGCGATTTTTCCCACGTGAAGATGAGAAGCTATCTTCCCCAGTTGTTGCGAGTTAGTTTCAGAGACGATTAATCACGGAAAAGACAAGATGCAGCCTCTGAGAAGTTGGAGGAGCCGGCGGAGAGACCACATGGCATTGCCCTGATGGAGGCAGACCTCTGAAGCTGGAGTGGCATGCTGTTGATGGACCCTGAGCCCTGGAAGCGAGGAGCCATGGGGAGATCCCTGCCAGGGCCAGGACTCTGCACCCACTGGCCTGTGACTTCATGAGTCAGAAGGAGACATTATAGACTGATTTGGGGCATATGAGTTAATATTGGACCTATGACTTTGAACTGGACTGGGCTGGGATGCCTTCTTGGTGTCATATTCCTTTTGTATATAAACCCTTTTACTTATACCTATATGCGTGTCTATTGAATTTATTCCTCTAGTCTACCCAGACTGACACAGTGGGCACAGTGATATGTGTGCTTTGCCTAAACCTTTTACCACTGTATGGCCATGCTGGCTGTTATGTTTCTTCTGTGTGGGTGTGATCTCTTCCCAAGTAAATGGTCTATTGTTTATCTTCAGGCTTTTAAGACCCCAAACGATATAGCCTATGATGGCTGAGCCCCATCAGCTTTTGTGGCAGTCATGTGCTTATGTTAATTTTATAATTGAAATGTAGGGGTGGAGTCTGGCCTGTTAATCAGGAGAAAGCCATTGAGTAGCCGATGAGGCCTCTATGTGGGCATGGCTTTCTCCTGAGACTCCAGGGAAATCTCGCAGTATTTCCCTCGTGAAGATGAAAAGCTATCTTCCCCAGTTGTTGGGAGTTAGTTTCAGAGATGATTAACCACAGACAACACAGAATGGCGGCGGCTGGGAGGCTGGAGTAGCCAGTGGAGAGACCACCTGGCTTAGCCCTGATGAAGACAGACCTCTGAAGCTGGAGTGGCATGCTGTTGATGGACCTGAGCCCTGGAAGCGAGGAGCCATGGGGAGACCCCTGCCAGTGCCAGAATTCTGCACCCACTGACCTGTGACTTCCTGAGTCAGAAGCAGACATTATAGACTGATTGCAGGCATATGGATTAATACCAGACTTATGACTTTGAACTGGACTGGGCTGGGATGCTTTCTCCATGTCCCATTCCTTTTGTATATAAACCTTTTCCTTATACCTAAATGCATGTCTTTGAAATTTGTTCCTCTAGTCTACCCGGACTAACTCAGCTTTCTTCACCACATTTGCTTGTGCACCCATTTTACTTCAGTGATCGTGTTGGGCCAGTGAGCCTCGAGGAGTACCAGATTCACATAACAAAGTGTTCTTGCATTGAGGGAGCACCAGGGTGAGGGCCCAACGTCCACTTTGCTACCTTAGTACTTGGCCTATAGATATGTTCTTAAATTTATTCCCATCTTATACTAGATAGTTGTATTTATATATGGACAAACCTATATTTAGATACCTTCAAGTGCCCTTTGTCCTCTAGCTCTTTCCTCTATTTCCTTCCATCTCCTCCTGCCCCACATCATGTTACACCTTCATTGGTGTTTCAGTGTTTCCTCACAGATTCATTGTCCTTGCTTACTCCAGACCAGGCCTCCCACACCCTCCTTTCTATCGATTCCAAACCACTTGTTGCTCCCCCACCCCCATCCATGTGTTTGTCCACACCCTCTTCTCCAACCCTCCCTCGTGTCCCCAGGAATCACTGTTTGCCCAGTCCTTTCTGTGGCGCATTGAGTCTCCAGAGGGATGTACTCCTCAGAGCATCATCATGGGTCGGCGTGGAGCTTGGACCAGCTGTCTTCCTCTTCCTTCCTTCTTGTCTTGGTCCCTGTGGGTGTGGGATGCTGGCGCCACCCCCAGCCTGTTCTCTGCCACGCCCACCTCTAGGGATGGAGTCCACCTGACTCTGGTTGCGTCTGGCTCTGTAGTTCTCTCTCTTCTTGCATCCTTCCATTCGTCTACGCTGTCGTCATGATTGGGTGCTTCCTAGTAGGAACTGCTCGCCCACTCCGGTTTCTGTGGAGACAAGATCAGTACTCCCCCCCCCTTGGTGGAAAAATGCCCCCGTTCCCTCTGTTATCCTTTCACTTTTGAACTCCCTTTTATCTCCAGCAGCATTCTTAAATCACTGCAATTAGCTATTTGCAGCCAGCCTCTTTTTTAGTTAGAAGATTTGTGTCTGCACTGAACCCAGGTCTCACTAAACATGGTAAAAGAAAGGCAATGAAAAACTCTTGTAAAAGGATCAAGTGTAGGTATCTGCTTTTGCAGTCAGTACTATTGGTAGCTGTGGCAGTCATGTGCTTACATTAATTTCATGATTGAGATGTAGGGGTGGAGTCTAACCTGCTAATCTGGAGATAGCCATTGAGTAGCCAATGAGGCCTCCATGTGGGCATGGCTTTCTCCTCAGACTTCTGGGAAATCTTGCAATATTTCCCTGATGGAGATGAGAAGCTATCTCCCCAGTTGTTGGGAGTTAGTCTCAGAGACGATGAATTACAGACAAGACAAGATGGCAGTGTCTGAGAAGCTGAAGGAGAAGCCACATAGCCTTACCCTGATGGAACCAGATCTCTGAAGCTGGTGAAGCCATGTGGAGACCCCCTGCCAGCGCTGAGTTACCTCTACCACCACCACTGGATGCTGTTGAGGACCCTGAACCCTGGAAATGAGGACCCATGCAGGGACCCTGGCAGCACCGGGATTCTGCACCCACTGGCCTGTGACTTCATGAGTCGGAAGGAGACATTATAGACTGGTATTGGGCACATGGGCTAATATCGGACTTATGACATTGAACTGGACTGGGCTGGGATGCTTTCTCAAATGAATTTGTTTCTCTAGTTTACCCGGACTAACACAGTAGCCTTATTTGAACTTAAATTTCAATTCTTCATTTGTTATCTCTATCGCTTCATGTAATTTTGATGATTATTCTGCATTTGTACTTGTAAAAGGGTTGAAAATCTAATTGAGCATGTACCTTGCAAGAGTACCCTCAGATCGTTGATTGAAATAAAAAAAAAGAGAGCCTGTAAGTACCAACACTAGGTAAACAATTCCCCTCATCTTAAATGTCATTTGTAGAAGTTTTGCCACAAACTCAAACATAACAGTTTTTGTTTTGATTAAATTCAGCTCATGGCCTTGGAGTAGATTTGTTTCATAAAGTTATTATACAATTCTGTCAAACAAACTATGTCATTTTTGGACTGAATTAAGTTAGCTCATTAAATCATCTTTGTTTTCTAAGAAATCAAAGAGGTGATAACACCAATCCAAACAGAAACCTTTTGATAGCCATGAACTTCTGTAAGAACAGCAAGTGATTACATTCGTCATTGTTTTCAACACAGTTGTCCAAACAATCTGTCATTCAGTGGCTTTCTTCTGAATTCATAGATTGCTTTAATGACATAATATAGTGATTTATGTAGGCACTCACTTAAATTTTTGCCAATTAAGTGTTAACGGTGAATGATGCAGTGAACACATTCAGAACTTCTTTTAAAAAACAGTCAAAAGAACCATAGTGTCCTATCACCGAACTACCATTAGTAGTAATGGATAATCTATCACTAATGGAGATTTCTTTTTCTTTAAAACTCTTCCAATGCATGAAAGAATTGGTTCTCATGTAGTATTAGTTTTCAAATGTTTAGGAAATAATTCTTGGCCATTTTTTTCTTCTTTCATGAATCAACGCTATGCTAAAAGTGAGGCTTCGGGCTGAGCCCCGGTGGTGTAGTGGTTGTGTATGGGACTGCGGCCCACTGGGATGGAGGTTCAATTCCAGCTCCACAGGAGCAAAGGCTGGGCCTCCTACTCCCACCACCAGAGGGCAGTGATGCCCCCCTCCAAAAAAATAAAAGTGAGGCTTCATTTCCTTGGAAAGTTTCTCATCAAGCTGTATAGGGGTCTGGGAGGTTCCACCCCCCAATTATTTTATTAGGGGTTCTTACAGCTTTCATAACATTCAACACATCATTTGTATCAAGCATATTTGTATACATATTGCCATATTCACTTCCAAACATTTTCTACTTGAGCTCCTCCATCCCTCCCCCCCCCCTTTTTTTTTGGTGGGGGGGCATCACTGCTCTCCGGTGGTGGGAGTAGGAGGCCCAGCCCCACTGCTGGAATTGAACCTCTGTCCCAGTGGGCTGCAGTCCCACGCACAACCACTACGCCACCGGAGCTCAACCCTCCTCCCCCCACCTTTTTTAATGAATCATTTTATTGGGGGCTCATACAACTCTCATCACAATCCACACATACATCAATTGCATGTAGGCCACACCTACACACTTATTGCCATCATCCCTGTCAAGACATCTTCCCTCCATCTAGGCCCCCAGTGTCAGCTCCCTATATTTCCCTTCTTCCCCCCCTCCCATGAACCCTTAGTAATTTACAAGTTGTTATTATTTTTCATACTGTACACTGTCAAATGTGTCCCTTCACTCATTTCCCTGTGTCCTTGCCCCAGAGAGGAGACTACATGTAGATCCCTGAAATTGGTTCCCCCTTTCTATTCCAAATCCCTCCACCCTCCCGGTATCACCACAACTAGTCCTGAGAGATCATCTATACTAAATTCCCCATGTTTCCAACTTCACTGTACATCTGCTGGTCCAACTGGACCCGCATGGCGTAATTGGGATCATGATAGTGGGTGGGAGGAAGCATTTGAGAACTAGAGGAAAGTTGCATATTTCATTGTTATTACGCTGTAACTTAACTGGCTCACCTCCTCCCTGCAACCCCTCCGCAAGAGGATGTCATTTCACCAGTTGATGGGCTTTGGGTCCCCAATCTGTACTCCTCCTCATTAATAATTATTTAATTTTAGCTCTTTGATGCCTGACACTGGATCCCTTCAACACCTCGAGGTCACACAAGCTGGCGGGCATCTTCCATGTGGGCTTTGCTGCTTCTGAATTGGATGGCTGCTTGTTTACTCAAGCCTTTAAGACCCTGAGTCTGCAGGTTCTTAAGGAGTCTTCAACATCTTGAGTCATTTGATCAATTCCTGTTGGTACTGTATTCTTGCTCAAATAAATCTTCTTGGTGGTATCAGACACTGATTTGCATAGCATAGTATGCATTTCCTCACTCACAGCCGCTGGGGTTAGTTCTTCACTGATAGTGAATGGTTTTCTTGATTTAGCCAGGCCTAACAAGGAGGACGCACACAACCCCCCTGGCATCTTATTTGATCTCGTTGAAAAAAGTTTGCCAATGTTGACAATGTTTCTGTAAGGCTTCAAAATAAAATCAGTCCGCATCTTTTTTGAGGTGACCTGGCGGCGTGGCAGTAGGGGTTGAATTGTGATCTACCAGTCAGCAGTTTGAAAGCGCCAGCTGCTCCGTGGGAGAAGCACTGGGCTTCCTGCTCCCAGTCAAGAGTCCCGGATTCTCCCAGGGGCAGTCCCACCTTGTCCTAGAGGCTCCCTGTGAGCCAGTGTGAACTCAACGGCAGCGGGTTTGTTTTGGTTTTATCTTTCATATGGACTTATGTCAAATATCCTTGTAGTCTGGAAGGCTTCATAACTTCTTCTGAGAAAACTTTTTGCAAATCAGGCACATCAGTATTGTTTGTCAGTGTCTGGTTAAAGCTGTTGTTCAAATATTCAATACCATGTTGACTACATTTTTTCTTAGAGTCAGTCATGATCTTATGTGTAAAAAAAGTAAAATGTATGTGTTTACTGATCAAAATAGAGGTATGAAATTATCAAGAGCTGAAACAACTGATATAATTGAGAAGTGCAATTTCTCATGCTGGAACCAAAATGTTTTGCAGTTGTTGTATTGTTAGATGAGCAGGTTGGATACACCGTGGGCTTTACCTAAGATGGCAAGAGACAAACAAACTACAGTACTAACGAAACTAATAAACTGGGTTTTGTTATTTATTCAGCATTATATGTTTGAAATATTAAATTACCATAATAAATGTATTTTTACCAAGAAATAATTAAAGAAATAATATAAGAATAAAGTTAAAATCATTGAGTAGTTTTAATTCAGTTTGCCCTATTTAAAGAATTCTCCTTATTTACCAATTAGCAGATTTAAGAAATAAAAATGTTAATAGTTCACAGGTGTTTTTTATGATTTCATTTCCTTGTTTTCATTAATATTGTAAAAATATGACAAATATATTGGTTGTGTACTTCAAATAATATTGCTCCAACACAAATCTGCTATGATTTTATTAGTAATAGGCACTAGAAGACACAGAAAAGTAAGATAGATATGTAAGAAAATGTATAACAATATTCACATGTAAATAATTGTTTTAGTGAAACAACAATAATATAATTTTTCTGTGTGTGATCTATAATCCATAAAAATAGAAGGTGTTGCATATGAATAAAAAATGTTACATACTTATTGCACTTGCACTAGTGTTAACTTCTTGTCACACAATTTAAAAACAATCTAAAGTAGATTTCATACATGTCTTCTATTTACATTACTGTATTATAAACAAGTCATTACATGCACATAATCCTGCCAATGCGTGCCAGACTTCCAGACAGTGTGAAAGGGCAGGATTCTCTTGTCTGCAAAGACTTGCTTGTTAAGACCTGTTAGTGGCTTTGACCACTAATTGGCTATAACTTACATTTTGTGTATTTATTTGGAGAAAAACTAACCACTACAACTTTGTTATGCAATAGACTAAACATAGATGAATCGTTTTTACCGTTTTCTTCTCTTTTTATTTATGCTTCCACTAACTCCTTATTTTTATTCAATGCCCCCCAATTGCACCTGAGGCTATGACCACCCCCTGGATTGTTCCATATCTCAAGGGGCAGTGTCGCTCACTTTGGAAAGTGATACTTTAGAACAGTGATTCTCAACCTTCCTAATGCCGTGACCCTTTAATACAGTTTCTCAGGTTATGTTGCTACTTCATAGCTGTAATTTTAGTACTGTTATGAATCATAATGTAAATATCTGGTATGCATAATGTTTTTCATTGTTACAAATTGTACATAATTAAAGCATAGTGATTCATCACAAAAACAATATGCAATTATATTGTGAAATATTTATTTCTAGTTACAAATAAATGAAATTCTTTCTTGAAGCATGGTGTAGCATGGGTAACAGTCTTAATATAACACACTAAACTACATTGCTACATTTGGCGACAGTATGCATAAAAAGCCCACGTTAGTGCAAAGGTGAAAACACCTTCTTTCTCACCAGATCAGAAATTATCAGAGGACAGTCTTTGCAAGACCAAAATGAAGATCATCTTCCACAATGAGTCTTTTTCTGTCTTTAGACTTGGTAGCCAACAAGCTGGGAAACCCTGTTTCACAAAGATATGTTGTTGGAAATGGAAGAAGGTGGCAAGATTCATCAAGCTGGCTGCTAAATATTGAAAGTGGAGCAGATCTAATTTCCTGGATTACCTGATCAAGAATGTCAGCAGACATGTCATCTTTTCTTTTGCAGACAATGTCATTAAATAAGGAAATTGCATTCAATTTCAGAATAAGTTCATCTCTGATCATAACTTGAATAATGTCTTGGCCCGCTGGCAGCAGTAATTCCTCAGCAATGGTGTGAGGTTTCATAGTGCTGGCGATTCTGAGTGCCACCAAATATGAAACTTCCATGGCTGCTACATTTTGTTTGTGGTCCTTGCTACCAGTGTCAAGTCTGGCTTTCTTGAGCCCATCAGCTTTGCTTCTAAAGTACTTGGTATCCTTGCTGGCAAAGCTCAGATACTTGCTATCAAAATGGTGGCTTAGTTTGTTCGGCATCATAGATTCAGCTGGTAGAACTCCACAACAAATAACACATTGTGGTTTCTCAAGTTGTGCTTTAATTATTGAGGTAAAATCATATTGTAAAAGGTTTTCACAGGGAAAGAGGGACCAGACGTTAACCAGATGCTCTAAAATGTGAACGTAACATACTAGCATGAAGCAGGGAACCAGTAGAGAGGTCTGAGGGGCCAGTCCCAAACTCAACTACATGGACAGCCACTACTCCTTCTGGAAGAATTTATTCCAGAGGACAGCACTGAAGCTACAGCTCAGGGTCAGGGACATGTCTGACCAGAGCACACAGGAGCAAATGAAGGGAGAGAAAGAGAGAGTGGAGCACATCCTGGCTCACCAAGCCTTGAGTATGATATCCCTGCTCAGAACAGCCAAATGCACTACAAGATGTGATCTCCCTCATTGACCCATAGCCCTACAGGGTACAACACTGGAGACACAGTTTGAGAACCGTGCCCGATCTGACTGCACTTCACGGATGCAAAACACTAAGGACAACAACAGAACAGCAAGAGGAGCAGAGGAAGGAACTCCTGAGGAGTATCCAAAATAGACTTTATGGCCAGGATGTGGTCCCCCAGCAGACTTGATAGGAAAACACTCCTAAACGTCAACAAATGGATCTTGAACTATTTACAGTCTTTTCTTTCTTGTGTCATTTGTTGTTGTTTGTTTTCTTTTGTTGCTTTGTTTTGCTCTGTCTTGCTTTTGTACCTATTATTTTCTCTGTAGGTCTTCCTATATAAAATGGGTTGGATAAACAATCAGGAGGACAAAGTAATAGGGTCAATCAGGGAGAGAACAAAACAGGACTCGTGGCTCAGGGGAATATGGCAGAAGGGGATGGTGGGGAAAGGAAGTGTTAACAAACCCCGGGACAAGGGAACAACAGGTGATCCAAAATAGGTGGCGAGGAGGTTTGTAAGAAATCTGGTAAGGCTTGATCAAGGGCAATGTAACCGAGAGGAATTACTGAAACCCAAATGAAGGCTGAGTGTGATAGTGGGACAAGAGGAAAGTAAAAGGAAATAGAGGAGAGAAATAGGAGGAAAAGGGCACGTGTAGAGGTCTATATACAGACATGTACATAGGTAAATGTATTTATATATGGTAATGTGGAAATAGATCTATGTGCATTTATTTATAGGTTTACTATTAAGCTAGCAGACAGACATTGGGCCTACACTCAAGTACTTCTGCAATGCAAGAACACTTGGTTCTATGAAACGGGCAATCTGCGATGCCTACCTTTCCGACACAATTGCTGAAGACAAAGTGGGTGCACAAGCAAATGTGGTGAAGAAAGCTGATGGTGTCTGGCTATCAAAAGCTATGGTGTCTAGGGTCTTAAAGGGTTGAAGATAAACAAGCAGTCATCGAGCTGAGCAGCAACAAAGCCCACATGGAAGAAGCACACCAGCCTGTGTGATCACAAGGTTTTGATGGGATCAGGTATCAGGCATCAAAGAACAAAAAATCACATTATTGTGAATGTGGGGGAATGTAGAGTGGGAACCCAAAGCCCACCTGTAGGCAACTGGACATCCCTTTGCAAAAGGGTTGCAGGGAGGAGACAATGCTCTTGCTTGTGCCTTCCCTGATCAAGTGATACAGAGATCACAGAGTTTCAAGTATAGCTAGAAGAGCCCCCACTAAGTAATTTATTGTGCTACAACATAGTGTTTGGGGATTTATTTTTCACTTCGAGAATTGTCTTATTTCCTGGAAAATCATTAGGCCATTGTGTGTATCATTGCTTTGTGTTGTTGAGTAGAATACCAAGCAAGGCATGTATGAGGGGGTAACCCCCACCTCAAATGGAACATATTTTCAAAGCTTCTGAAAAAATTTTTTTTTCAAAAAAACTTTAAAGGAAAACAACTTTATTACCTTCAAAGTACTCCCTATTACACTTAATATATTTGCCAAATATGCTATTCCATTATTGCAAACAGTTTTCAAACTCATCTGTTTGAATGTCTGACAGAACCTTCCTCATTTTTTCCTTCACATCTTCCATGCCATCAAATCACTGTTCTTTCATGTCCCTTCTCATTAGTGTCAACAAAAAGAAGTCGCATAGAGCAAGGTCACATGAGTCAGGTGTGTGGGGCAAGAGAGGCATGCTGTTTTTTTTCCCCCAAAAAACTAGTGTACTGAGATGACAGCATGAACAGGTGCATTTTCCTGGTGACAAAACCAGTCCCCTATCTGCCACAAATCATGCCATTTTGGGTTCACATGCTGTTATGCAGTTTTTTCAGAACTTCCAAGTAGAAAGCTTGATTAAGAGTCTGATCTGGTGGAATGAACTCCAAATGCACTACATGGCAACATTTTTATTCATTTGGGAAGCTGGTGCTGTCCTTCTCTCCCTGAAAAAATGATCCCAGTTGAAGTGAGACCTCCTCTGAAGAAGTGGTCTTTAAAATGTATCAAGGGAGTGATAAATGGGTTGTAAGTATTAGCCAGAGACAGTGCCACATTGTCTGGGAGACCTAATTAAGTGATAACATGGCTGAGACCAGATGCTTGTCTTTGTCTTGAGGTTTGGTCTTAGAGTCATGGTCTCACCGGTATTTGACCTTCTGTGAGGAACTCACGTCCCTCAATATAATGTTCTCAGAATGCTCTTTAGAAGTGAGGACGGAAAGACTTTGTTCCATGCGCTTTGAACATGTTATCAAGAGAGGTAGTCTCCTGAAAAGGGCATCATGCTTGAAAAATGGGAAGGTCAGTGAAAAAAGAGAGAGTTTCTCAGGGAGATGGAATGGGGTCCAATATAACCATTGTGAGGATGACACAGGATTGGGCAGTATTTTGTTCTGCCATCCACAGTGTCATTATGAGTTGGAGAAGAGTCAAAGGTTTCTAACAACAGTGGTTAATGCTCTTGGACTATTTTTCATGTACTTATTTGCAGCTGTATATCCTTTATAATAAATTGTCTGTTTACGTCTCTTATCCTTTTTCTAATTGTACTGTTTGTTTACTGTTGAATTTTGAGTTACTCACGATAGTTTCCTCAAACACATTTTACAGGATTTTTCTCTCAGTCATTAGTTTGTATTTTATCTTCCGCTCATGTTTTTTAGAGGACAGTTTGACAGTTTCATGTGGTCCAATCTACTTTTCCTTTTCTGGATCATGTTTGTAGTATTAATATCAGGACTTTTGTTCAGCCCCGGATCCCAACATTTTTTCTATGATTTCTCTTCTAAAGGGTTTATAGTTCTATATAAGGCATGAGGTTTGTCTATGAATGTCTAATTGTTCCAACATAATTTATTGAAAACTTATTGTGTTATTCTGGGTAAACTAGAGAAACAAGTTCACAAACATGCACACGTACACAAGAGAAAACGTCACGTCAAGGGCAGTTGTCCATGAAGGAAACATCCCAACCCAGTCCAGGCGAAGGTCATGAGTCTAATATTAGCCCATATGTCTGGCACCAATCCATAAAGTCCTCCTCAGACTCACGAAGCACATGCACTGAAGCCAAATGCAGGACGATCTTTGGATCCAGTGTTGTTGTGAGCATCTCAGCACTGGCAGGTGTCTTCATGTGGCTTCTCTAGGTCCAGATTTCTGCCGCATCAGAGTAGGTCCGTGTGGCTTCTCCTCAGGGATGTCTTGCAGGGAACCAGCCATGTCAGTCGAGTCTCTCAGGCAGCGAGCGTTGTCAGTAGAAAGTCTCCAAGGAGGTGAGCAGAGAGAGATTATCTTTCCTGCCTCCAAGAAGGGAGTACCCGATTTCCCAGAATTCTCAAGAGAAGGCCATGCCCACACAGGTCTCATCGGCTATCTCCAGATTGACAGGCTAGACTCCACCCCTACACTCTTCATCCCCAAATTGACACCAGATTAGGGGACTGCCACACTTACCTTTCCTTTATGTAGCTTTTGTGTCTTGAGGCTCTATGGTCCTGAAAAGATTGAAATTCTTGGAAACCTATAGAGGTGACTTTCCTCCGACTCTTGAGTTCGTATTGATTCACTTGTAATGAGCAGGCCTGCAAACACGTTGCTAGGAATAGGAATTACATCTGCCTATAAGATCACCTGGAAGAAAATTTGACATCTTGGGATGGGTAGGTTTGTTATGCCAACATGGCCACAGAAGATTGGTGGGTCTGTTGTGACAGCACGGCCAATGACCACATGGGATGAATTGAAGGGCAGAGATAGGAAGAGCTCGGTGAGTCCCACCCTCTCTCTTGCTTTCAGATCTTCAGACCAGACAGTTGCCTTGTTCGTCCTGTGCCTCAACCTCCAAGCAACACTCCCCGTGGGACACCTAATCGTGGACTGTGTTGCTGTGAGTTGAGGTTCCTTCAAGCCCTACTTCACCACGCTCCTGAGATATACATCTCTTGAGCTGGGGACTATTGGACTCCGTCATCTGGTTGACTGTTGGCGACCTGCTTTGCTGTTTGCTGCCTGTGACCAGATAGGCTGAATTGCTCTACAGAGGACTACTCAGCGGCTCTCAGGACTTGAAGGACTGCCAGTCTTCTAGCTGTCTCACGCAAGTGAGTTGCACCGAGCAATCTGTACTGCTTTATAGAGAGTTAACTGTTTCTTTCTTATCTTATATACCTTTCTCTCTATATAAATATACAAAAAGAATTACTAGTGTTCTGATTTTATTTCTCTAAGAGAACCCTGCCTGACACACGTCTCTACTATGGCTACCATTCCAATTTGTGAATATTGTAGTTCTCCATTTATTTACATTTTCTCATCAGCATGGTGTCATTTTTCAGTGTACAGATCTTGGATGTGTTTTGCTAAGTACATTGTGTCCTGTGGTGGCTACTGCCTAGTGAGCCTGTGCGACAGATGAGAATTGTTCCCAGGATTTACTTTGTTGTCACCTCCACTGCAGCAGCCTGTCAAGTCTTTCTCCCACAGGGCCCTGGGTGACTCAGCTGCCAATGATGGGTAGCATTGTGCCACCAAGGCTCCTTTGTGAAGTGCCTACCTGCGCATTTTGGAGTCACTGCAAATGACATTGTCCTTTCCATGTTGGTTTATGCATGTTCATTGTTAGAAATGCAATTACTTTTTGTTGTTGCACTTGTATTTTAGGATCTTGTTGATTTAATAGTTACAGGGACATTTTGGAGATCTCTAGGAACTTTCTATGTATACAATTGTATCCATTGTAAATAGAAACAGTTTTATTTCTTCCTTTCCAATCTGTATGTCTTTCTTTATTTGGCTCCCCTTATTATCGTGCTGGCTGGAGCTTCCAGTACAATGTGGAAGAAGAGTGAATAGCTTTCCCTTGATACTGATCTTAGTGAAATGGAGTCATTCTTTTGCTTGAGATACTGTGTGACTTGCCAGTTGTTGTCTTCTAAATAAAACTTATTTCCCTTGGTTTGGGATTCCTAAAAAATAGTTGACTGACATTTTTAATTAATTTTGATGTTACTCAGAATATACATAGCAAAAATACACCAATTAAACAGTTTCACATGTACAATATAATAACGATGATTGGTCAGTGTCATGGGTTACATTCAAGTTGCCTAACTATCCTCATCTTCCTTTTAAAAGTGATTCCTCTTCTATTAACATCAACTTATTACTCCTAAATTTTCTACCTAGTCTTTCAAGTTACTGTTGTCAATTTGAGCAACTGATCATTTTTAAAGTTGGATAATACAACATGTTGTGGCTATAAAGCGGACATTAACCATTTCCCTAATTTGATACTATAAATTTGTACTACAAGCTATGCTTCTCGAAGATTCTTGCATGTATGTTTTATATGTTGACTTTGCTTTTTTTCAGTGGTTGAAAGCTCACGTTCCATCATGGGATGTTTGTGTCAAACCTATTTGCATTCCTAATATTCATTACCACTTCCCACATATTTAAGAACTGTAGAATTGCAGACTGTCACGAGCTAAGTCAAAGAGTGTCCTGGTTAGTGAGATGGGAAATGAGTGAGTATCTTTCCTTCAGCTTGATATGTGGAAAGCTGACCGAGCCCTTTGACCTAAGTCACCTCCCTTGGTGTCTGTGGGTAGCAGTGGTGGGGAGGTAGAGGCATACTACCAAAGGGGGCGTCAGAACTAACTGGATGGCAACAACAGTGAAATTCATAGGGGTTGGGAAAATATGTTTCACGAGGAAGAGGAGAGAGCAGGAAGAAAGAGTAGCTGGAGAAAGAGGAAAGTGTCAGCGAACAACCCAACAAGACAACAAGGATGCATACATGGAGAAGTGGTAGAATTAAAGACAAAAGCAGAAAAAGAAAGAAGGACAGAGGGTGAGAGAAAGAGAATCAAAAGGAGTAAAGGTGGAAAACAGAGGAAAAAGGAAACAAAAGGAAGGAAAATGGGGCAACTTTTGGGTGGGGATGCTCAATTCCGTTGCTATGGTGGCATGCACACAGGGGTCTGTGTTGTCAGCTTGGGGGCTATCCCGCACTGGAGACTGAAAGATGGCGGCCACAAGAAGACGAAGAAATTGTTGGAGTCGAACAACTCTAGGGTTCCAATCGTTATGGAAAGGGGAGGACACGTGCTGCAGAGAGACAGACAAGGCAAAGCCAAAGGGTCCTTCTCGCCAGCAGTCCCCGGCCCTGAGGAAATCGGAAATCAGTACATTCCATGTGGACCCAAACCAGTGTCCATCACTACAGTGGCCTTACAGTGGGATTGGGCCCAGTGTGTGGTAAGTACTAGAGTGTGCATGCTGGCCATGGACCCAGGGGATTCTGATAGCGCTAGAAGCATGTCAGAACAGACTGGTGAAAAATAAACCCTGCAATGTTTAAAACTAGCCAGAGCTTGTTTTTTTTTTTAATTAAGATGACTTAAAAGTAGTAACAAGCTTGCATGTGTTGCAGCCTAGTGGAAAGACTGCAAACTGCATGTGGCATTGTTCAGAGATTGGCTGGGAAGTTCAGCAGCGTCAGCAGAGACTGGAGAATATTGCTGGGTTCTAAATCTTCTGAAAATAGTCTTGGGCTTTTAGGAGTTTCTGATTTGTATACTTTTTGTAGGAAAAGAAATACATTCACTTGTATCTTCTTGTATATCCTAAAATATCTGGAGATCTGACTTTTCAACCAGAGAGTAGGGGCAGATAATGTTTGATGGAAATTAATGCTTTATACTCAACTGAGGCAACCAGTATGGCCCAAAGAATTGATCTATGAATTCATTCTCTTTGCTGGAATATATGATTATATCTGCTAAGTGTGGTGGTGATTCTGCTAGATTCCTCGGGTGGGAAATTCCTCGACTCTTGGCTTCACATGAGAAAGAAATTCATGCCAAAGCTCGGTTTGTGATTCGAGTGAGTTTTCCTAAAGGTGAGAAGTTTCAGGTTTTACAATCACGAACACGGGACCCGGCCCTGGGGTACTGCACACCCCAAGTGGCACCCCAAGGCTTAAAAGAGAGATCGCAGCACAGCCCAGGTCAAGATAGGCTACGGCGTGGTGCGCGTGGGGTGGGGAATGGGCGTGGGTTGTAGTGATTTCCAAGTTCCGGTTTTTAGGTTCCCCACCCCCCCACCCCTGGAGGTGCGGCTGCTGGTACTGGTTAACCCCACTGGCTGAAGTAAGCCCACTTGGCCTAGATTGGACCAGTCCAGGTGTGCCTACCACTTAGGTGTATTGCTCCTTCCTCTTCAGAGCCTGAATTTGGAGCATGCCCACTAGACACCCCTGGTCTCTGTTCTAGCCACCTGACAATTCAGTTTGCACTTTCTGCTTGCACAGAACTTCAAAGTCAGCCAGAGGTGAGAATTCAAAGGCTTCTCAAGTTTTGAGCAAGCACACAGGCCTCTGCAGAGCATGCGCTTGTGTGTGTGTGTGTGTGTGTGTCCTGGATTGCTAAGAATATGCTGGCATTTTTAAAAGTCTCCATGGACATTTGCCTGCTTTCTA
>PVJH01040249.1:0-15825 GCA_004026705.1 Nesogale talazaci
GAATCTGGCATTCCTCGAGGCTCAATGGCCCAACATGATCACTGAAGTAAAATGGGTGCACAAACAAATGTGGTGAAGAAAGCTGAAGGTGCCCAGCCATCAAAGGATATATCAAGTGTCTTGAAAGCCTGAAGATAAACATTAGACCATTTACCTGAGAAGAGACCACAGCCACACAGAAGAAGCACAACAGCCAGCAAGGTCAGATGGTGTTGAAAGTGGTAAAAGGTCTAGGCAATAGACATCAAATAGGGCGGAAAAAAACAAAACAAAACAAACATATATCACTGTGTGCACACATCCCCAATGTACCAATTGAGGACATGTAAGAGCATGAGCAAGGGTGGTGAAGAAAGCAGAAGGGCCCAGCTTTCAAAAGATAGAGCATTCGGGGTCTTAAAGGCTTGCCATGTTTTTCAAACATGATAATTATCTATGTCCACATTTTTCCACTATCATGAACAGAAACACCGTGTTCCTTAAGCAATGAGTTGCCACTCTCTGTTGCCCATCTCTGGCACCCGTTACACATCACCCACCATCAAGTCGATTTAACTTGTAGTGATCCTTTAGTACAGAGTGCAACTGCCCCAGGGTTCTTAAGACTGGAATCTCTATGATCCCACTTGTCTGTCTGTCTGTCTGTCACCTTATTACAGTATACTGCATGTGTGTGTGATGCTGGAAATGATGCCACCAGTATTCCAAATACTGTAAGTTGTCACCCAGGGTGAGTAAGTCACTGCAGAGCTTTCAGACTTGCAGACTACAAAGAAGAAAGAGGTAATCTGCTTCTGAGGAATTAGCCATTGAAAGCCATTTGAATAGCAGCTGGGCATTGTCAGATAAAATGCAGAGCCCCTTGGAAGGCTGGGGAAGAGCTACCTTCTCCAAGCAGAGTCAGCCTTCATGACATGGGTGAAGCGAGGTGTATAGGATTTTCATCTGCTGTAAGAATAAATACCATAAACAGTTATGAATAACATTTCTGAGAAGAAGCTGTGGTAAATATCTATTAATTGGAACTTGGAATGAACAAAGTCTGAATCTAGGAAACTTGGAACTTGTCAAAAATGAAACGGAATGCATGAAGATCCATATCCCAGGCATCGTTGCTGTGGTGAGGTGTCTTCAAGCCGGTTCCAACTCACACTGACTCTGTGTACAACAGAAGGAAACACTGTGGGCTCTGCTGCAGCCTCACGCTTCGTGTTAGGCTTGAGCCCAGGCACGCAGCCGTGGTGTCAGTGCCTCTCGTGGAGGGCCTTCCCCTGTTTCTGTTGCCCCTCCACTCTACCACGCATGCTGTCCTTCCTCAGGAACTAGTCTCTCCTGACATGTCCAAAGTATTTAGATGAAGTCTCACTGTCCTAGCCTCTGTGAAGCATTCTGTATATACTTCTTCCAAAGACAGATTTGTTTGTTCTTTTGGTAGTCAGTGGTCCTTCTAATATTCTTCTCCAACAGCATAGTTCAAATGCATCCGTTTTCTTTAGTTTTCCTCATTCAATGTCCAACTGTCACATGCACATGAGGTGATTGGAAGCACCACACCTTGGGTCAGATGTAGCTTAGTACTCAAACTAACATCCTTGCTTTCCAATATTTTGAAAAGATCTTGCACAGCAGATTTACCTAATGCTTCATCTTGATTGTGGATCCAAGCAAGACAAAATCCATTTCAACTTTCATCTTTTCTTCCTTTAGCATTATGGTAGCAACTGTTCCAGGTGTGAGGATTTTGGTCTTCATTGCATTGAGTTGTAATCCATACTAAAGGCTGCAATTCTTGATCTCCCCACTTTAAACAAGCAAGGTTGTACCACCTGCATATCTCAGGTTGTTACTACGCCTTTCTCCAATCCTGATGCCACATTCTTCCTCACAGAATCCAGCTTCTGTGATGATTCGCATAGCACAAAGATTAAGTATGGTGAGAATATCAAACCCTGGTGCACACCTTTCCTGATTTTAAACCAAGCAGTGTATACCCTATTCTGTTCTGACAACTGCATCTAGATCCATGTACTAGTTCCACACGAGCAAAATCAAGTGTTCTGTAATTTCAGTTCTTCTCAAGGCTATGGTTTGCTATGACCCACCTAGCTTAATGCCTTGACATAGTCAATATGTAAGTGACTTTCTGTGATTCTTTGCTTTCAACTGCGATCCATCAGACATCAGCAATGGTGTCTCTTGATCCATGTGCTTTACTGTATCTGGCTTGAACAGGTAGCTCACTGTAATGTACTGCTGTAACTTTTTTTTGGAGGATCTTCAGCAAAATTGCCTTTGCTTGTGATATTTGCAATTTTGTTCTATAATTTCAACACTCTGTTAGGTCACCTTTCTTTATAATGTGTAAAAATTTGATTGTGTCCAGTCAGTTGGTCTAGTAGCTGTCTTCTAAATGTCCTGGCTTAGAGAAGTGATTGCTACCACTGCTTCATGAGCTTGTTGAAACATTTCAGTTGGTGTTCCGTCAATTCTCAGAGCCTTGTTTTTGGCTGGTGCTTTCTGTGCAGCTTGAACTTCTTCCTGCAGTGCTATTTGTTGAATGTTGACTAGTTCTTTGGGCACAGTGATTCTGTATATTCTTTCCTTCTTCTTTTGATGCTTCTTGCATCATTCAATATTTGGCCCTGAGAATCTTTCACTACTGCAATCTGAGGCTTGAATTTTTTTCTTGAGTTCTTTCAGTTTAAGGTATGCTAAGCACGTTTTTCCTTTTTGGCTTTCTAACTCTAGGTCTTTACACATTTCGTTGTAACACTTTACTTTGTTTTCTGGAGCTGATCTTTGAAATTTTCTGTTCAATTCTTTGACATCATCATTTTGTCCATTTTCCTTAACTACTTGTGTTAGTCTGGGTTGACTAGAGAAATAAATTCAAAGACACTCTATGTGTAGAAGAAAGGGATTTATAAAAAGAGTACATTAAGAAGACATCCCAGCCCAGTCCAGATCAAGTCCACAAGTCCTGTATTAGCCCATATGCCCAATACCAATCTATAAAGTCCTCTTCAGACTCATAAAACACATGCGAAGATGCCAAGTGGAAGAAGATCGCAGACCAGTAGATGGGAAGTTTTGTGGATCCAAGCATCTTAGTGCTGGCAGGGGTCTCCATGTGGCTCTTCCAGTTCAGGGCACTGATGCAGCTCCATGTCTCTTGTCAGCGGCAATGTCTCCCAGGGACTGAGTGTGTGTCCCTACCTCCAGTGAGCTACTTATTTCCACAGAACCTCCAAATGAGGCATCCAGCTACTACCTCATCGACAGACTCTTAATCCTCAATTGACAACAGGTTATGTAACTACCACTCTATTTGATGGTTAAGAACAAGTTTCAGAATCTCTTCTGACTTGTAGTTTGGTCTTTTCTTTCTTGCTTGTCTTTTAATGACTTTGGCTTTCTTCATGTATGATGTTCTTGATGTCATCTCACAGCTCATTGGGCCTTTTGTCATTTGTGTTCAATGCATCACACCTGTTTTTACAATGGTTTCAAAATTTGAATGTGAGCTGAAATAAAGTGTTATTGGCCACTTTGAATTGGACAATCACATTATTTACTATTCCAGTTGGATACTCAAAAGCTTTGTGTCAACTTGACAGGGGCTGGATACTCACTGGTTTGATGGTTAAAATCGAGTAACCCCCCACAATGAGATCTAATTTAATGTAATCCCTTCTCCAATGACAATGCCTAAGAGCCACCTATATATTGAAAGGAAGTTTCCTTGGGGATATGGCCTGCCTTCAATGTAAGTGGACACTGAAGCAGATTGTTTGCCTTCTCCTGGATCTAGATTCTGCATTAGTACTTATCATCTGACTTTTTTTTTTTTGGACTTGAGCCCCCAAACCTGCTATATTGCTTAGTGATCTGGGTATTGTTAGCAGCCTGCCCTCTTTTCTGTTGACCTTGACTGATTACTCATTTCTGCAGTCAGGAATCTGCATATGACTTGATGATCTTGGATTCACATAGCAGAATGTGGGGACTGTGAAAAATTTGGCAGCAGTAAAAGTTTTCTGAATGTCCAATGACTGAAACTTAATTCAAAATTAAGCATGTAATGAATCCATGATGTTTCTGGCAGCACTTGCCCCTATGGCAAACTTCTCTGATGAAAAGGAGTGGAGTGGGAAAAAGTTTAAGAACTTTAAAGTTTAGAAGATCTAGCCCAAGATATTGGGGAATGACAAATTCATGAAGAATGCCTTTGTATTCATCATCAAAAAGAATATTTCAAAGTCTATCTTCCAGGGAAATGCTCTAGGCTATAAGATAATAGCTATGTGCTAGAAGGAAGACTAGTTGCCTCAGTAATTATTCAAACTTATGCACCAGCCACTAAAGTCAATGATGAAGAAACTGAAGAATGATCCACACTTCTTCAGTCTGAAATGTATCAAATATGTAATCAAGCATTGATAATTACTGGGTCATTGGGATGTAAAAGTTGGAACAAAAAGAAGATGTAGTTAGAATATATGGCTTGGGTGACAGAAACATCTGGAGACCACATGATAGCATTTTGCTAGACTAATGGCTTCTTTATCGCAAATGCACCTTTTCCAACAACATAAACAGGGACTCTTGTACATGAACTTTCACAGATGGAATAAGCAGTAGTCAAATTGATTCTATCTGTGGGAAGAGATGAGAAAATCTGGTGGTGTAGTGGGTGTTTGTTGGGTTACTAACTGGACTGCTGACTGCAAAGCCTGCAGGCAGAAACCCCTAGCTGCTCTGCAGTCGAAAGAGGAAGCTTTACTCCTGTAAAGAGTTGCCATCTCTGAAGCACACAGGAGCCATCCTACCATGCCCTTCAGGGTGGATTCAAGTCAGAATTGACTGGCTGTGAGGGGTTTTTGTTTGTTTGATGTTTGGGTGGGAAGAAGTGATGGAGAAGCTCAATACCATCCAACACAGGCTAGGATACGCCTATGAAACAGGCCATCAACTGGTCATAGGCACGATCAGGCTGAAACGGATTAACCGCAAAAGAAGTCGAAGAAAACCAAACACCACCAGGAGTATGTACCATTTAAATTTTGAATGTAGTAAGAACATTTAACATATTGAATATTAGATGACAGAAGACCCAATAAGTTGTGAAATGATGTCAGCAACATCATACATGAAGAAAGAAAAAGGTAGGAAAGAAAAAAGCAAAATGGCTATCAGCAGAAACTCCGAAGCTTGCTCTTGACTGTAAATGCTTTCTTGACTATGCAAAGGCATTAGACTGTGTGGACCATAACAAGCTATTGATAACCTTGAAAAGAATGGGAATTCCAGATCACTTGATTTTGCTCGTGGGGACCCTTGTACCCAGACCAGGAAGCAGTTGTGGGAACAGAACAAGTAAATGATGCATGGTTTAAAGTCAGGAAAGATGGGTCTCAGGGGGGTGAAGCAGGTCTGGAAGGAGCCTCAAGCTCTAGGGACACATCCATGGATAGGCTTGGTCTACAGATAGTGTAGCACACAGGTTGACGCAGAGAACTAGTTAAAGCAGCAGTCTACTGGTCTGATCACCAGGGAGCAAGAGAGAGGAAGCGGATCTTGCAGAGCCATTTATCTTGTTCCCTCCAATCAAGCTGTGACCTGATTAATACCCGCCCACATGTTCTCATTGGCCTAGTTGGCACAATAAACCTGTCACACTCCCTTTAGTTGTAACTTGGAGCAATAAACCTAACTATCACACTCCCCTTGGTTATAAGATATAAAACAGAGAGCTCTTTCCTCTCTTGAGACTTCCTGCCCTGGGAAGAAACTGACCCACATTGTGAGAAAAGCCTGTCGCCGGGGCACAGATAGCAAGAGAGACAAAGATAATAGGGAATCTTGAGGATGTTCCAGCTCCAGGTTCTTGTATTACTTGAGTCCCAGCTGCCCACCTTCTCTTTGCATAAATTAATTCAAATTGGCCTTTTGCATATGAACTCTCAAAATATTTTCTTTTCTCACTGCCTGCACGTTCACTCAAGCTCCCACTGTCCTCGAGTCGATGCTGTCTCACGGCGACCCAGCAGGACAGGGTACCACTGCCCGAGATGTTGACTCTTCCAGAGTGTAGAAAGCTTTGACTTTCTCCTGTGAAACAGCGAATGGTTTCGAACAGCTGACCTCTCTGGTAGTTACTGTGCCATGGAAGACGATAAACTAAAAAAAAAATGAGACTTTTATAGTCTATAACTATTTTTCCTTGAAAATATAAATGCTGAAAGGATTTAATATGACTCTATATTTACTGTCTACACACTCATATAATACACAGTGTCACCATCTAGAAAACACTTAGAGCTTGACTGGCATTGAAATGAAAGAGTAAAATCACTGACAATAATACACAATCAATATTATAACAGCTTTTAAAAAGTGGTTCATTTTGAAAATAAAACCTTTCAAGGAAATTAACTTTAGCCATCTCATGTTCTTCCCCTCACCCAAACCATTTTAATGGGATCTAATAAGATAGCAAGCCAGTTAATTGTTCAATCATGACAAGAAGTATTGTAAAATTGCTACCACAATCTGTTTCAAAACATTCCCTTCTTTCTTGAACTCCTTGGCATCAGCAAAGGGAACTTTGCTCCCCCTTCTCCACTGGTCCCTCAGGAACCCTGATGCTACTTGCTATATACCTAGGCTCATCAACTCTGGGTTTCATATACTGAAAAACATATAACAAAAATTCAGCTTAACTGTCCTCCAGTTCTTTAAAAGTTCTTTCTCCCACTACTATGGTCTTAGTTTTACCTCACTAATCTTGTTAGACCTGCGTATTTACATTGGTACAAGTAAGGTCTTCTGATGCATGAAATCCAAGATAGATAAGTTCATCAGAAACAATAATGGGAATAATGATTCTCAAAGTGTATGGCATTGGGAGGGGGGAGGCAGAGGAGTAAAGGAGGAATTGATAGCAATGATGACTGTATAACCCCATTTAAGGGGAAGTAACATCTGAATTTTAGGTGAATGGATACATTGGAAGGTGTATGCTGTAATAAAAGTGATAAAATATATTAACATTTCAGAGGAATGGTAAGGTGGGGGAGCATATATCAAGGAGTTCAAGAAGAAAGAAAATGTATGAAAAATGATGATGGAAACAATTGTACTACTGTGCTTGATCTAATGACCTATGGTTTATAATTATATATGTAAGCACTCCTAAATAATGTTTTAAGGCATTCAAGAGGATTTTCCCCAAGGAAAAAGAAATCTGAGATAAAAGCCCAATATGAAAAACAAAAAACCAGAAAATGTTGAAAACCAGATCAGGCCCAACATGCTTCAGAGGGTGATCAAGTGACAAGGTTTAACTATTCAAGCCATGTTTATCATATTGATCTCCCATTCTCTTCAGTTCACTCTGTTTGATTTACTCCCATCCCTCTATTGTGGATAGAGAGAAATCACCAGAGGATTTTTTTTTCTTATGTAGACCTCACAAATGTACCTTAGACTTTTATGATCATCTGCAAACCAGGGTCTCACAGTTTAGGCTCTCATGCCATTCCATCCTGTAGCTTGGGATTATATGTTTTACAATCCTTCAGTCACTAATGTTGGTGGGCTTCTTCCATGTGGACCTAGGTGACATATCACTTAAGTGGCTGCTTGTTTGGATACAAGCTTTTAAGGTCCCAGACACTATATTTCTTATAGCTGGGCATCATCTTACTCACCACACAATACTAAAGCACCCATAGCTTCTGTGGTCCCTTTTGAGGACGAGTATGGAACAAAGCCATGATGTGAGAACCAAGTGCTCTTAAATTGAAGCTAGGATTTAGGGCAAGCCCAAACCCATCCCTGGATCTCTGTTTTATTTTTAATTTGACTTTGGCTCCTTTTAGAGACCTCCTGGCTAATTTATGGTAGAAGGTGTTACTGATTATCTCCCTAGGGCATAAAGATCTTGTGTTAATATTGTTATTGATTAGCTCCTGGTACCAGTTTTTAAAAACACCATTGAGAGAAGGTTATTGAGCCAATGCAGGCTAACTCCATATCAGAATACCTGAATTATTCACTTGTACTGGATCAGTCCTTTCATGGCTGGGCATGATTTACACAAACAATGGGAGTTGGTTGTCAGAGAACTTTTACAACAATATTCACTGAGAATATCAGTCACAGGTTTGCTGGAATAACATATCTTAATACAGCATATAGGGGATTGATATGTGTATGCCTACCCACAGCTCAATGACACCAATCTTGGTGTCATTGTCTTCTTATTCTTCAAGCACCAAAGATCTTCAGTCTTAAGTCCTCAGGTTACAAGGTATTTGTGGGAGAGTCCAGTTCACCGAGTGGAGTTTCTGCAGTGGCTTTCTCTGGGGTAGCCTTTGGAGTGTGTTGTGCACCTCGAAGATCCAGGATTTCCCAGTATTCTGTGGCACTTGTCCTGCGCTCCAGGATGTGCCCAGAAGTGGAGTAATGCGGCTTATTTGATGCATATTATCAGAGATACTTCCCCATAAGGGTCTTTGAAAGTATTGCGAGTCCTTTTCCCCCCGCTTGGTGGTGGGTCCTCCCCCTTTTTCTACCAACAAGCATGCACTTGTGCTTCCCCCAGATGTGCTTGCTCCCATTCCCCTCTCCTAACTTGACTTTCCATCAGTATCCTTCACCCCTCTGATAAGATGTCTACCTGTCTGGGCAGGGATCCTCATCATAACTTTGCATGGCAGCCACTCAGTTGTCAACATCCCCCCACCCCGACAATTGAATCCCAGCGGAAGTCTGCAGCCCTCATCCAAAGTGACTTTCAAGATAAGGACATACCTCGAGGATGGCGTATTGTTCATTGGCACCAATCAGGTTCCCTACCAGGCTGTCCCGCTACCCTGGCCAGCAGACTGCATGCCCTGCAAGCCTGAGGTTGTGTCGTCTCCTTTTAAAAAGTGTTCCTTTTTTCAACCTACATGCATACTCCTCTGGCAGTGCAGTGGTGATACATTGGACTGCCAATCACAAAGTCTGCAGTTGGAACCCACCCGTGGCCCCGAGGACAAAGACGAGCCTCTCGACTCCCACAAAGATATCCAGCCTCCGAAATCCACAGGGACAGTGCTTCCCTGTCCTCTAGGGCCACTTTGAGTCAGCAGTGTATTTGGTTTGGTTTATTTACTGTCGGGCGTATCTAGATACCTGAGTCACTGAGAAACCATTTGCCGGGATTATAAAATCCCTGACTCATTATGAACCTTTGGTTTTGTTACTGGGGGAAGATACCAATGGGATAGATTACTTTTATAATATATAAAATAATCTTTAAGATAAATGTATCACACTCCTTCCTTTAACTGATGATACTGGAGTACACAGAGAATGAACATAAACTATAATTTTTTTATAGCAGAAAAAATAGGTGGTATTGCATCTAGTATTTTACTTTCTCCCAGATTTTATTTAAATCACAATATGTATTTTCTGCTTCTCTTCTACAGTGTACTTTAGGAATCTATTATTCTTATATTGATGAGGGGGAAAAAGTTTCACTTTCCATTCATCTCCTGCGTCTGGGGTCCTGTCAGCTTTTTCTGAGAACCTAGTGAACCTGGTGGGCATCGTCTGTGGGTGACAGCATCCTCTAGCAAGCTGTCAGCCTCATATAACTGTGTTTTTGAATTCATTGTAGCAAAATAACAGGAAAGAAATAAAAGACAGAGCAGAAGACCAGTTCGAAAAGTGAGAGACAGACATTTTAAATTGAGAATGGTACATGCAAAATTCCTTTCTGTGCAGCATAACTTTTTAAAAAATCATTTGATTGGGGACCCATACAACTCTTATCATAATCCATACATACATTCACTGTGTCAAGCATATTTGTACATTTGTTGCCCTCATCATGCTCAAAACATTTGTTTTCTACTTGAACCCCTGCTATCAGTTTCTCACTACACCATGAACATATCTCCTCCACCACCCCCCCCCAACCACAAGGCAATGAAGTTTGTCCCAGAAAAAAAAATTAATAAAAACATGTTAGGACTCCACCTACAGAGGTGAACTCTCTGCCAATGGGAAGCTCTTGAAAGGGTTTGAAACTTATTGCAAAGATACATGGTAAGCCAATTGCTACAAAGATGCGAGTCGCTCTATATTAAATGATATTCCGAAGATACAAAACAAACTGGAATATAACTGTGTTTTTTAATTCATTGTAGCAAAATGACAGGAAAGAAATAAAAGACGGAGCAGATGACCAGTTAGAAAAGTGAGACAGACATTTTAAATTGAGAATGGTGCATGTGAAGTTCCTTTCTGTGCAGCATAACTTTTGAAAAAAAAATCATTTGATTGGGGACTCATACAACTCTTATCACAATCCATACATGCATTCATTGTGTCAAGCATATCTGTACATTTGTTGCCCTCATCATTCTTAAAACATTTGTTTTCTACTTGAGCCCCTGCTATCAGTTTCTCATTTCCCCCCTTCTTCCCTCACCTGCCTTCCTTCCCTCCCTCCTCCCTGATAATATATAATCATTATTTTGTCATGTCTTACACTGACCTTTGTCTCTCCTCACCCACTTTTCTCTTGATCATTACTCACACAAAAGGTATTTGTATGTCCTTGTAATCAGTTCCCCCTTTCTACTTAACCTTCTCTCCACCCTTCTGGTATCACCACTCTCATCACTGGTCCTGAAGGGTTCAACCTGACAACTTTTTAAAAATTAAATCATCTTATTGGGGGGTTCATACAATTCTCTCACAATCCACACATCCATCCATTGTGTCAAGCACTTCTGTACATATTTTTTCTCTCATTGTTCTCAAAACATTTGCTTTCTACTTGAACCCCTGGCATGTGCTCCTCATTTTCTCTCTCCCTCCCTGCTCCTCCTCCCCCATGAACCCTTGATAATTTATAAGTTATTATTATTTTGTCATATCTTATACCATCTGATGTGTCCCTTCACTCCCTGCTGTCCATCCCCCAGGGAGGGGATTATTTGTAAATCCTTATAATCCGTTCTCCCTTTCTCCCCCTCCCTGCCCTGACAGTTGTCAGCCAAGCATATGAGTCACTTGCTCCACCCAGGGGCTCCAAACAGTTGGCACCGTCAATTCTGACATCCATGAGTATGTCCTCATGACTGAGAATCTACCTGGAGACAACTGGCTTTTATAGAACCCGGAGGTTGGTGTGAGTAAATCCTAGTATATCAGAGGGTTCGATAGGTGCAGTTGTACAGTGATAAGTATTAATTATCATAGTAAAGTTATAGAGAGCATGATAAATAAATAAATAAATAATAAGAGTCAGACACGTTTCATGGTAGCATGCTCACCTCCGGCCATCAGGTGATCCGTGTGTGTGTGTGTGTGTGTGTGTGTGTGTGTGTGTGGAGAGAGAGAGAGAGAGAGAGAGAGAGAGAGAACTTTATTTTTTCCAGTTTATGTAACCTTATCGGGGACATATGAGCCTTGTTGTTGCAAGTCAGGACATGTCACAAGAAGGAGCTGTAATGAGGGGGATGGTCTAGGGCTGTCCACATGACCGGAAGGAGAGAGATGGATAAGGGAAGGTCTCAGACTCCTGAATGTGGAGAAGCAGGTCTGTCTGGTTGGGGGCTGTTGATAGTAGCCTGAGAGTCCTGCTCTCCCATGTCTAGAGCACCATGTCAGAGGAAGTGACCAATTGTCCTAATAGTGGGTCACAAAGGCATGAGGCACAAAGGACTCTGATAGCTGGAGGCTTTGGGGAGAATGTCTACCTTCTGACTTTCACACTAGATGCTGGCAAATAGTTAATAATATTTGCTTAATATTTTGGAGTTTATATAATTGTGGAAAACTCCTGACTTTGTCCCACAATACCTCCTTTTTTTCTGTAATAGCAGGAACAAAGTGATTATTTTCTGTACACTGAAAGCTGTCAAGGCAAATTTAATAGCCAACTAATAAAGCCAAAAGTTTAGGCCACAGCAGTAGCATAATAAATCAATAATACTGACTCAGCAACACCCCCCCCCCCCACACACACACCAAGCTCACTGCTGTCAAGTGAAATGCTGACTCACAATGACCCTTATGGCAGGACAGAATGTGCCATTGAGTTTCCCAGGCTGTCATCTTTACAGAAGCAAACTGGTGTATTTTTTCTCAACTAGAGCCACCGGGGGCTTTGAGCTGCCCGGAGAGCAGCCAAGTGTGTTAGATAAACAGATTTATGGAGACTTATACTTGTCTACAAAAGAGTTTCAAATATAAGAACAATTGAATATAGAGAAAATATCCCCACCCAGTCCAGATCACATCCACAAGTCCGATATTAGCCCACACGTCCAATACCAATCTATAAAGTCCTCTCAGACTCACAAAACACATGCAGTGATGCTGCTTGCAGGAAGACCACAGGCCAGCGGGTGCAAAGACCTGTGGATCTAGTGGTAGAAACATGTCCGTGCTGGCAGGGGTCTCTGCATGGCTCCTCCAGTTCCCAGGGCATGGGGACTATCAGCATAATGCCATATGTCTTTGTCAACAGAGGGTCCCTGAGGGAGTGAGCCGAGAGAGAGATTCTCCTGGCTCCAAGGAGAAAATCCAGGAGTTCCCAGAATCTATAGGAGAAGGCCATGCCCACACAGAGGTCTCACTGTCTATGACCTGATTGACAGACTAGACTCTGCCCCTTCTCTCTTAATCCTCTCAAGACCCAAACTGACACCAGATTATACAACAGCCACACTCACCCCCCACGCACTATGCCAGCAGGATCGTTTCCCCGACTTGTCAGTCATCCTCCAAGCAGAATCTCAGGAAGGGAAACTCTGGAATTACCTGGTCTTACTGACTTTTTTTTCCCCTCTGAAGCATGGCCACATCTGATCTATGATGCGTTTTGCCTCTCCTGAATATTTATACACTTTGTGAGGAGAGGGGATTGTGTGGGTTTTCCCCCCTGCTGGATCCTCTGTATGGAGGTCTGTGCCTGGCCCAGAGCAGGCAAGAAGTATCCAATGATGCAATGGACTAAGTGGTAGGAAAGAACACCTGTTCATATCTGATTTGTATTTTGTTCCTGGAGCAGAAAACAGTACCTCTTGTGACCAGTGCTTCTGTTTTCGTCTGTGTGGACCCTTCCTTCTTAGAGTGAGGGTCACAGTGGGTTACTCATGCAAGGTTAGCAGTTGAAAGCAACCAGGTGCTCCTCCAAAGAAAGATGAGGCTGTCTGCTCCCATAAAGACGTAGAGTCTCAGACACCCAAAAGGTAGTTCTACTCAGATTTAGAGGCCCGTGTGAGTTGGAGCAGACTTGATTGATGTGTGTGGTTTGGTTGGTGTTTATTTTTAAATTAGCATTGTAATCTCAATGATTGCAATAGGGTTCCTAACTCTTCAACGTTTAGATCACTTTGCTTGTGGATATACTTCAGGTGTCTAAGATGATTAGGGATAACTATCTTCTATAAGAAGTAATGCAACTACAATTTCTTTTATCGTCTTCTACAAGAGGGCCTCAAAACGTGTTTGCGGAAATGGAATGAAAAGATAGCAGAGTTTTCCCACATGCTTTTTTTTTTTAAGGCCCCGGTTGTACAGTGTTCACTAACGTATCACCCCCTCCCCCATCCACAGTCTTCTCAAGCAGAGAAGGTAGATAATAAAGTTTCTAGTAGTCATGCTTTGACATTGTATGATTTTGTTTCTGAGCGCGTTCATTATTATCCTTTTCTGTAACGTGATTCTAGTTTGGGGATTATAGGTTTTCTTCTAGAGGGTATTTCTCACGTCACCGAGACTGACTCACCCACTCCTGGCCACTCCCCAGATGCCCTTTGGACTGCCTGTTTTGAATCTACTCTCCTGCTGGAAGGCAGGTAACCAAAGAGGATAAAAACTGGACACTAAATAAAATGGATTATGTTTCTAAAGAATGGCCCCAAACAGTGCCTTAAACATAGGGGCTTTGAGCTGAGCAGAGGAGAGAATCCCATTTTCATATAAATGGAATGTTACCACAAGGTAGCAAATATAATAGATTCCATTTTCATACAATGTATGGTATGGTAAAAGGAAAGGTGGACAAATATGGAATCAGTATGAGCCTTTTCCGTAGATTTTCAGTAGGTTGTGTAGTAAAAGTAGGGAAGCAAATGTTTCAGTTAATAGATGTATACTTAATGCCTATACCAGGCCCACCTCTTGTAGAATTAAGTTTAATTTTTGAGTCACGCAACATTGCTAGACATCTCCATTGCAAAATCACTTTTTCAGTAGTAATTGATTACATTAAATGGGTAATAGATAGTTTGAAGCAATTAAACATCACATTCTTTTTTCAAATTTAATCCATTGGTCTAAGACTAAGACTGTAAGTATCTATTGCTGTTTCTTATTTGCATCAATTAATTACTACTTCAACAACAATTGCCATGTGGTGAATTTTCAGTTCCATCATTCCATCAACATTTATAGAAAACAGTTTTCTCTTATCTCATATATTTTCATGGAAAAATTCCATTACTTTTTCCATGTATACATGAACTTTTGTAAAACCCCTTGTATGTCATTGTGAGTTAGTAAGTTCCTGTTTCATTCAGTAGACTATAATTCTTTTTGTTTGTTTGTTTTTTTTTGGGGGGGGCATCACTGCTCTCCGGTGGTGGGAGTAGGAGGCCCAGCCCCACTGCTGGAATTGAACCTCCGTCCCAGTGGGCCGCAGTCCCGCGCACAACCACTACGCCACTGGGGCTCAGCCCTAGACTATAATTCTTTAACATCCTTTATTTTGATGCTCAAATTGACTGCACGGTGCAGGGGTCCTCAAACTCTGTCCCTCGGGCCACTCGAGGCCCACCAAGGACATTTATCCAGCCCACTGGGTATTTTTGCTGCTGCCTGTTCTGCTTAGCAGCCAACTCGTCCCAGGTCTGCAGTGAATCTGTTCATAGTTGTTTTTTTTTTTTTAAACTATACTCTGGCCCTCCAATAGTCTGAGGGACCGTGAACTAGCCCCCTGTTTAAAAAGTTCCAGGACTCTTGGTCTAGAGAAACAAATCCAGTGACTTTCATAAACATGTAAGAGAGAGCTGTATACCAAGAAGTAATTGTATATAAGGAAAACATCCCAGCCTAGTCCAACTCAAGTCCCTAAGTCCAAAACTCCTCCAGAAGTCCCTCTTCAGCATCGGGAAGCCACACACAGTGATGCAGAATGCAAGATCACAGCTCAGACTTTGCTGGTGGTAAAGTACTGTGGATCTAATGGTGGTGGACACACCTCCCGGACTCTGGCAGCAACCAGAGCCCGCCAACAGGAAGGGGAAGGCTGTCACAGATGACTTTGACATTCTCAGTGCTCTTTTGACCTAGAGATAAGAATTCGTATTCCATTTACTCATTTGTGAGCAACACCATAATCAAAAGACAGACCAGTCTCATGCCTCTAAAAAGCTTTGTAGTCCCCGCCTCAGTCCCCTGCCCATGACAGTCACTGCTCCTTTTGTATTTTCTAGAAGGCCATATAAATGGAACCAAATAAGATAGCCTTTTGAATCCGTTTTTCCTCCCCCCCCCCGACATACTTTGTTACCCGTATTAGGAGTCTATTTATCTTTATGGGTGAGTAGTAACCCACTTTCTGGATATAACCAGATTTATATATTCGCTCATTAAAGAGCATTTGTTTTCTTGTGTTTGGTGATGACAAATGAAGCTATAAGATCTGCTATGAACATTCTCATGCATGTTTTTGTGCAAACATGGTAAGTAAAAGTGTTGGCAATTTTTCCGATTGCTGCAAGAAAGAGAAGAAAGTAAAGAAGTGAGTCT
>PVJH01040250.1:0-15738 GCA_004026705.1 Nesogale talazaci
AAGTAAAAAACCAAACAACAAAAAACCCTCAGTGTATGAATCACCACATCTGCCGCCCTCAGTTGTTGATGTGTTGTCTGAGGACACTCCCAGCTCCTGGGTGTCCGTGTGCATAGGTCGGCTCAATAATGAAAGCTTGAGGGTCCCATCAGAAGACCGAAGAGATGGAAAGTTAAATCGCATCATAAAACTCCCGGCAGGGGCTGAGCCCCGGTGGTGTAGTGGTTGTGCGTGGGACTGCGGCCCACTGGGATGGAGGTTCAATTCCAGCAGTGGGGCTGGGCCTCCTACTCCCACCACTGAGAGCAGTGATGCCCCACCCCCCCCAAAAAAAAAGCTCCCGGCAGCAGCAACAGAAGTTCCAACGTAGAAGGGCTCAGAGAGAAGAGGGAAGGCAGAGAGAAGGGGCACCAAGGCACAGCCCATCAAAGACATCTAAGAAAGTCAATGCAGAAAAAAGGTCTCCACCCTCTGACCTGTGAAGGGATCACCTGACACTGAGGTAAGCGGACTGGCCCCTTCCCAGTCAAGGGTTAATAGCTACACATTGGAGGTGTGGGGTGGATTAAAGTGCACACACAGGGGGCTGAGCCCCGGTGGCGTAGTGGTTGTGCGCGGGACTGCGGCCCACTGGGATGGAGGTTCAATTCCCGCTCACAGGAGCAAGGGCTGGGCCTCCTACTCCCACCACCAGAGGGCAGTGATGCCTAAATAAAAAAAAAAAAAGTGCATACACAGGAAGCAGAAAGTGGACACTTCAGCATAAACATGGCTGATTGAACATATGTGTTTATCTTCAATCTCCCCCCGCCCCGAAGTCCCACAAAGATAAAAGTTAAAAAAGGAGGGGGGGGGGGAGGTGAGCAGAAATCCTCCAAGTAAAAGAAAGTGAGAGGAAATGAAAAGCAGATGGAGCCAGGGTGAAAAAGGATCTTCAGTGAGAAAGCTAGCGCCCTGGTGTCTGCAGATGCGCAGGAATGGGAAGCAGGCAGGCTCGGGAACGCACGGACCAGACACAGGACCGACAACAACCTCCAGAATCACAGGAAAACATAGAGACTCACTGGAAAGAGCCCGGGAGAGGCTGGGCCCTGTTAGCCTGAGCTTTGAGACACTCATCCAGAGAAACACTGGATTTGGGACAAGAGGCCCGTAGTGGGGAATGCTGTAAGATCAGAGCCCTCCAGAATCCTGTGCTCAGCACTCCCAAGTCAGGCTTCTAGTCTTATCCTCTTCAGACAGAGTGGCAGACTCTTAGCAAGAGAAAAATTAGGAAAGCATTTTCACCCCCAATGGGGGAATCAAAAAACCAACAAAACAAGTTAGTCAACCAAAACCAACAACTAAACCTAGAGAATTCATGTGGGGTTTCCCCCAACTAAAAAACTCAGTTCTCACCTGTTCTCCTGACAGAGACAGCCTCACGGCCCCTGTGAACAGACATCAGTCCCTCTCTAATATTAACAGAGAAATGACGTCAGTCACCAGAGGAAATCTGAAGAACAGGCACTAACACCAGCAAAAGAACAACAGGAAGTCAGAGGAAACAGGAAGATTTCAGGGAAAAAACACAGATATGCTCAGAGAGATAAAAGGTCATATAAAAATGGTGATGATAATAAAAAACAAAGCAAAATGAAAATACAACATGAAAGCTCTTAGAAATTAAAATAAGAGTTGAAATTAAGAATATGATAAAAAGATTGGAAACTTGAAGAAATGTCCAGCACATAAGACAAAGGAAAAAAAGGCCAGCGCTGAGCCCTGGTGGCGTAGTGGTTGTGCGTGGGACTGCGGCCCACTAGGACGGAGGTTCAATTCCAGCAGTGGGGCTGGGCCTCCTACTCCCACCACCGGAGAGCAGCAGTGATGCCCACACACACAAAAAACAACAACAACAAAAAAGGCCAAAAGACAATTGTGTAGGCTACCAAATTAATAGAAGCATCAGAAATAAAAGAATGAGAAAACCAAGGGAAGGAGATTATTGAAAAATGAATTTTGGGCTGAGCCCCGGTGGCGTAGTGGTTGTGCGGGGGACTGCGGCCCACTGGGTTGGAGGTTCAAATCCAGCAGCAAAAGCGGGGCCTCCTACTCCCACCACCTGAGGGCAGTGATGCCCCCTCCCCCCCAAAAAAAAAGAAAAATGAATTTTCCCCCCCAAACAAAAAAAAAGGAATTCCAGATTGAAAGAGTTTTCCAAGATAATAAAATACATTCTCTACCTTAATCTGAATGGTGTCACATGAGTATATTATGAACAATATAAAAAGTTAACCTACAATTGGATGAAAGCATTCAGGAAACATCAATAAAAAGTAGCTAATTCTGGGCTGAGCCCCGGTGGCGTAAGTGGTTGAGTGTGGAACTGCAGCCCGCAGGCTTGGCGGTTCAAATCCAGCGGCGGCTGGGTAGCGCCCACGACCACCAGAGGCAGTGATGCCCACACACACACAAAAAAAGTAACTAATTCCTCAGGATTCTCTTCCTTCTTTCAGGTCTGTCTGCCTCGGTCTGTAAATTCTGTTGAAGTGTCTGCCATGGGTGCTCCCGCAGAAACAGACATTCAAACAGAGCCCGGGGATGCACGGTGTGGCCTAAAATCAGGAAAGTGTGTGTCAGGGTGGTATCCTTTCACTCCGTTTAGTCTACCTGTATTCTGCACAGAGAATTCTAGCTGGAAAACTATAGGAAGAGCTTGGCACTGGGATTGAGGAGGATTCTTGCTTGCTGAAAATGAAGAGGACTTGAAGCACTTACGGATGATCAAAGACTGCAGTCTTCGGTGTGGATCATTCAAAGAAAACAAAACTCCTTGCAACAGGACTAATAAGCAACGTCAGGATAAACAGAGAAAAGATTGAGACTGTCCAGGATTTAATTTTACCTGGATTCACTATCAACACTCAAGGAAGCGGCAGTCAAGAAATTAAAATACATACGGGCCTGGCGCAAATCTGCTGCCTAAGACCTCTTTTTTTTTCTTTTTCTTTTTCTTTTTTTTTTGGGGGGGTGGCATCACTGCTTTCCGGCGGTGGGAGTAGGAGGCCCAGCCCCACTGCTGGAAGTGAACCTCCGTCCCAGTGGGCCGCAGTCCCGTGCGCAACCACTACGCCACCGGAGCTCAGCCCCTTTTTCTTTTTTTCTAAGACCTCTTTTAAAGTGTCAAAGAGGAGAGGAGCTCATTCCAAGGGCTCAAGAAGAAAGAAAATGTTTTGAAAAAGATGATGACAACATATACCGGAATATAGATGGGTTTGACACAATGGATATAGACATGGTTTGTGATAAGAGTTTTAAATGTTCCCAATAAAATAAAATCTGAAAAAAATTGCAAATACCAGTAAATAAATAATAAAGTGTCAAAGAGCAAAGATAATCACTTTGAGGACTAAAAGTGTCCTTGACCCAAGTCATATTTCTTTTCTTTTTTCTTTTCTTTTTTTTGCCGCATGAATGTCTAATCACCTCATAAGCAAGTGAAAGCTGGCCAATGGATAGGAAAGACCTCAACACAAGGACACTTTGTTCTAACAAATCGGCCTTCCATGATACTCATCCTTCCAACACAAGCGCTGAACACAAAGCAAATGCGAGGGATGTGGAAGGTGCCTCGCTATTAAAAGATAGAGCGTCTGGGGTCTTAAAGGCTTGAAATTAAACAAGCAGCCGTTCAGCAGAGAAGCAACAAGCCCACAAGGAAGAGCACAGCATAGGTGCGATCATGAGGGGTCATCGGGACTGGGTAATAGTCATCAGAAGGGGCTGAGCCCCGGTGGCGTAGTGGTTGAGTGTGGGACTGCGGCCCACGGACTTTGCGGTTCAAATCCAGCGGCGGCTCTCCAGGAGCAAGGCTGGGCCTCCCACTCCCACCAGAGGGCAGTGATGCCCCCCAAAAGCTAAACAAGAAAAAAATAGTCATCAGAAGACACATAACAAACAAACATACAAAAACATATTGCTGAGAACGAGGGGGGGCAAAGCAGAAACCCAAAGCCCATCTGTAGACAATGGAACAATTCCCAAAACAGAGAGGCCACAGGGAAGAGATGAGTCAACCAGGTGCAGTAAAGGACCGATGAAACACACAATATTCCTCTGGTTCCTTGAGGCTTCCTCACCCACCACTACCGTGACCCCACTGCTGCTTCTCAATTCAGACTGGACTGGAATCTGTACACAGGTATAGAAAAGAGATGGGGGCTCACGGAATCCAGAAACAGGAGTGGGAATAGCGATACCATAAGGGTAGGGAGAAAGAGGGGAAAGAGGGAGAGAAAAGGGGGGAGTCGAACACAATGATCTACACATAACCATACACCCCTCTCCAGGGGGGAAAGAACAACAGAAAACATGGGGGAAGAGAGACAGCGGTCGGTGTAAGATATGAAAATAATAATGTATAAACTACTAAGGGGACAAAAGGGGGACAGGAAGGGGAAAAAATGAGAAGCTGATACCAAAGACTCAACAGAAAGTAAATGTCTAGAAATGAATGAAGGTGACACATGTACAAACATGCCTGATGCAATCAACAAGAGATGTAAGCATCCCCAACAAAACGAATCAACAAAAAAAGAGAGATCTGAGAAGAAAATAATGCATTTGAATCACAGTGTTGTTAAAGAATACTGAAATTACCATGGACTGCTGAAAGAACAAATACGGGTAAACCTGCCTTAGAAGAAGTACAGCCTGGGTCTGAGCCCCAGTGGCGTAGTGGTTGTACGTGGGACTAAAGCCCACTAGCATGGAGGTTCGATTCCAGCAGTGGGGCTGGGCCTCCTACTCCCACCACCGGAGAGCAGTGATGCCCCCCCCCCCCCAAAAAAAAGAAAAAAGTAAGTACAGCCAGACGCTTCCTGAAAGTGAGAGGATGGTGAGACTTGGTCTCACATACTTTGAAAAGGGTATGGGCAGACACCAGGCCCTAGAGAAGGATCGCATGCTTGGTAAAGGGTCGGTGGGAAAGCAGAAACCCTCAATGGCATGGAATGACACTGGCTACCGCATGGACTCAGACAACAATTGTGAAGATGGCACAGGTCCCAGAAGTGCTTCAAAGTTGGCCAAGAGTCACCATACGTTGCAGCTGACTCAACAGCATGGCGCTGCTAAGTGTCCGACATCCAGCCTCCATAGGAAAAACTTCTACAACTCAGTGACCAAGTACCAAATAAACCTATTTTAAAGCAGGCAAAGGACTGTAATAAGACACACAAATGGCCCAGAAGGACATGGAATGATGCTCCATTTTTCATTAAGGGAAATGTAAACCAAAGTCACAATGAAACACTACTTCCCTCTCACAAGGAGGGCTAGTACCAGAAAAATGTGCAACTATCTAGGGTGCAACTATTGGTCTCTTACTATCTGGAAGAAGAGAGGAAAATCAAAATATAGCAACAATTGGATCAATGATCTGATGGACCACACAAATTTTAGTTGATGGTGTCCGACTGTCACCACCAACTGTTCTGAAAAGGTTCAATTTAGAAGGTCCTGGATAGAGTGAGAGAAAATTTCAGAACAAAACTCAAAATTATATTAGAGACCAGGTTTATTAGTTGCACAGAGGTAGATAAGACCACCAAGACTATGGCACTTAATCACCTTTCAGATCTGGAACTCAAAGTCTCCTGTATTAGAATAATGACCATTTATGATCAAAAGGGCAGCATTTACCCAAGGACAAAGGTCAGAGGGTGAGGAAAGAAAGAGGAAAGGAAACAGGAAACATAGGCAGTAGCAGATTAAGTGGCTTGTAAAGGGTGAAGTGAATCAACATATGTATGAATTGTTGAGATAAAACTGATGATCTGCCCTGTAAACCTCACTTCAATTAAAAAATGAAAAATGGAAAACCAGTCATTGGGACGGACTTGGAGAAATTGAAGTTCATCCGTTACCAGTGAGACTGTACCAGGGTAGGGTCCCTGTGGAAGAGCGTGGCCAGAAACCCATTGCCATCAACTTGATTCTGACTCAGAGCAACCCCCGAGGCTGGAACTGCTTATGGGAATAGAAAGCCCAGTCATTCTCCTGGGAAATGCTGGTAGTTTTGAACTGTCGACCCTGCAGACCGCAGTCCCATGCATCACCACTCACATCAACCCCAGGGAGGATTGTCTAGACTGCAAACTTACACAGGAGCCCAAAGCCCCAACTCTCCCCTGCTGCGTGGCTGGTGGCTTTGCACAAAGAACCTTGTAGTTCACAACCCAACATCTAACCAACAGTGTCACCTGGCTTCCTGCAAAGTGTGGCAGCTGGTCAAAAAGTACACGGAAAAGTATCATAAGACCCAGAAATTACACTAACTATATACCCTCAAAGAAATCATACTAGACGCCCACGACCACCAGTGGCAGTGATGCCTCAAAAAACAAACAAACAAGAAATCATACTAGAATGAGATGCCATGGTTGGTGCAGTGGGTTAAACAATGGGCTGTAATAGAAAGGCAGGTGTTTCAAGCCCACCGGCTGCTCCCCCGGGAGAAAGGTAACTTTGCTCCTGCAGAGATGGAGGTTCAGACCCCCTGTCCTGCAAAGCTATTATCCGTTGGGATCGACTTGACTACAGTGGGTTTGGTTTTCTCATTTGGTAAGATGTGAGGGTTACTAGGAAATTACAAGTGTGATCAAATTCATAAAAATATTGTGCTAGTAATCTCTTCAAGAGAAAACTGAATGGAGGTCAAGTGAGTATGTCCACGGGCCTGGGATTCTTGGTGTCATGCAGGTTGCCACCATTCTCCTTTCTTCATTTTAGGCCACACCAGGTGGCATCTTTCTGAAGAGTCTGTGCCATACACAGAAAAGCAAAACTTCCTGATCAAACTACCAGTCACTAAAATCTCAAAAGATTTATACTGTTTTAAAGGCAGAGACAAAAAATTAACTGCAAGGTCACTAAGACATACAGTACTGTGATTGTACTATTTAATTCTGAGGGGACTTCACAATGTTGATGGAAAAATCCCATGATCTTTTCATTCTACCTACCCAGAAACCTTTTGAAGGGCCCATGTATGCGAGTATTTTCCATTTTCCCAGAAGACTCTTAATTTGCGGTTTGTTCTCAGCAACCATGACAGAGGATCTCTGAAAGCTCACTTACCCAGAAAGCACTGCATGCTGCCCAAGACAGTCCACAGACATGGCCGTCGCCTGTTAGAAAGAACACAGATTCAGTGCTGCCGGCAGACCAAGCCCAAGTCAGAGGAAAGGAAAGACTCTTCCCCTTCCCACCTCCCAGGTCTTCCCCAGCTACCAATGATCATTAATTAGTGACCTACTAATTAATGGGTACTTTTGTTTGGTGCATGATTGTACCGCCTTTGAGCGCTCACATTCACACTTCATGATACGGGAGCTGAGGTCGGCTCCCCTAAATCAGGACTACACATTACGCAGCTACTGCTTTCTGAGTGGAGAAAGGAGTCCGAGGTCCCTTAGATCTTGGGGGTTCCGAGTAGCTCAGAGCAAACAGTAGCTGTCATGCACAAGCAGAGGCCAACTTTGGGTTTGCAGCGGGACATTACAGAGGGCTGTATCAAAACCAACCCCAACCCAACCCACTATCCTACAGCACCCCCAGACAACACAGCAGCACTACCCCATTGGGCTTCCAAGGCTATCCATCTTACAGAGACTACTGACACAGAGCAGCTGGTGAGTTCGAAGAGACAGCGTTCCCCTCAAATGAGCAGCTTTTCCCTCAACTACAGCAGCCAAGTGCTTGGTGAGTATACCAGGTGAGCTCCCAACGGGGACCGGGGGAAGGGGGCAGGGGGCAGAGAGAGGTGTGTGCGGAGTGAAGCCCTGTGCGAGAGCACACCTCTGGAGCTCGGTGGGGAGGAGAAGCCTACAAGCTAAGGCTGAGAGATCAGAAGTCTGGTTGCTGACAGTTTAAGAACTAGGCAACCATGCGGGCGTGTATGATTCTACTGCAAGAGGTTGGGATCCCCAAAATAACTGAGACGGGATTTTTCATCAGTCTAAGGGAAGGGGCTGGCTGCAGATTCAAGATATCTTACAAAAATAAACAGGTGTTTTATACCCTCCTATGGGCTACATTTTCGATCTTGTAAATAAAGGAGCCTTGGTGGCGCAGCGGGTTAAATGTTGCGCTGCTAACTGAAAGTTCGTAGTTTGAACCCACCAGCAGCTCCACAAGAGAAAACTGAGGCAGTCTGTGTGGCAGTCACATAATCTACGCTCTACTTGAGAAAGGGGCGGAGTCTAGACTGTCCATTGGGTCATAGGCCATGAGGTCTCTCTGGGTAGACCTTCTCCTGAGAATTATGGAAACTCCTGTCTTCCTCCTGGAGATGGGACACACACTGTCACTCCATGAGACATTCCGTGAGCTACGCTGATGGAGCCAGAGTCCTCGATCTGGGAGAGTCACGTGGAGAGCCCTGCCAGTGCTGAGACGCTTCCAACACCACTGGATCCACAAGACTTTCCACCCACTAACCTGTGCTCTTCCTGCATTTGGCATCATTGCATATGTTGCATGAGTCTGAAGAGGGCTTTATAACTGGTAACAGACTTATGGACTTGATCTGGACTGGGCTGGGATGTTTTCTTAATGTACAATGCTTCTTTTATATAAAGCTTTCTTTTTTCAAAAAATCATTTTATTGGGGGCTCATACAACTCACCATAATCCATACATCCATCCACTGTATGTCAAGCACATTTGTACATTTGCTGCCCTCATCATTCTCAAACAAAAGCTCTTTCTTATACACATTCAAGTCTCCCTAGACTTGTTTCTCTAGCTAACTTGGACTAACATAGCCTGATCAAAGATGAAAGAGCTTGGTCACCCCCTCTTAAACTTTGAAAAGAGCTCCATGACAACCATCTCTGTCAGTTGATTGACACTTCTAAAGTTTCTTAGGTTCTTTAATACCTCCTAGGATAGTAAACATCAACAGTACACTTTCAACTATAAGATATGTGAATTAGCCCACGGGCTTGGCGGTTCAAATCCAGCGGCAGCTCTCAAGAGCAGTGCTGGGTAGCTCCCACGAGCACCAGAGGGCAGTGATGCCCAAAAATGTAAAATTAAAAAAATATATATGTACATTAGGGGTTGAGTCCTGGTGGCGTAGTGGTTGTGCGCTAGACTGCCGCCCACTGAGTTGGAGGCTCAAATCCAGCAGCAGCTCTCCAGGAGCAAGGCTGGGCTTCCTACTCCTCCCACCACCAGAGGGCAGCGATGCCAAAAAAAATGTGAATTACGCTCAATGAAGCAATGATCAAAACACCTTCTACTACACTGTTTCAACTTTGAAAAACAACAAGAATGACACACTTTCTAATACTCAAGTGACATTGAATCCAGAGATGGATTACAAATACATTCTGAATTAACAGTCACATTTTGGTACAAACACAAACCTTTGTTAGAACTCGTAAGATATCCTCACAGAACTATCTTTCTACCCTGATTCAGATCAAATAAACACCTCTTTACAGAGAACTTTGGCTGTTACAGCCTTGGCTGCTTAGTGGGTTAAGCACCGGGCTGCTAACCATAAAGTTGGCAGTTCAAACCCACTGATTGCTCAGAGGGAGACAAATGAGGCTGTTAGCCGCAGTAAAGGCTTACAGACTTGGAGACACTATGCAAACATTGTACTGTCTGATAGGGGCCACTCTGAGTTAGCATTGAATTGATGGCAGTGAGTTGAGCTTCCCAACTGTGCAACAAGATCTAGGACTTGTCATTTGAAGTGACTATGAAGAAAATCAACCCACTTTCTTTGAGTCCCCACTGAATTAGAAAGCTATTCTGTAAAAATGAAAGCACTTTGCCTGTTCACTCTTCCAGATGATGCAAAGTGGAAACAGCCAATCAACACCAATCAGAGCCGGGTCAGCTCCTTTAAAATCCATTTATCACCCACCAGCCTACGCAAAGGCTGTCACATGTGCGTTATCAAACGTCACAGAATAAAATCACCGTTATGAAAAAGGATCACACCACTTCACATGCCATGATCCAATCTCTTTTTTTTTGGGGGGGGGCATCACTGCTCTCCAGTGGTGGGAGTAGGAGGCCCAGCCCCACTGCTGGAATTGAACCTCCGTCCCAGTGGGCCGCAGTCCCACGCACAACCACTGCGCCACCAGGGCTCAGCCCGATCCAATCTCTTTCAATGAGAAATGGACACTACTACAAAGGCTGTGACTATTCCAATCCAATGTTGATTGGACGTCATCTAGGGGCGGTCTGGTTCATACCCTCAACACGCTGAGTTCTTCTCACTTAGTCTCCCCCTTCACAGTGAGAACATCCTCATTGCCCCACTAAAATGGGTATCACTAGGTATGACATTTCAACTTTCTGAGTCTCAGGTTCCTCATTTGTAAAATAAGAGAGTAGATTAAAACTTTCGACCTCTTTTCAGCCCTGAGAGTCTGTTAAATATGTTGTTGGTGAGGCAAACTCATTGCTTTCTTAAGTGAATTTTCTAGTATCATATTAATATAAGCAACATTCAATGAGCACTTAGCATATGCTCACCACTGAGTTAAGTGTTCTGCATCGATTTTCTCATTTTGTCCTCACGGTTATCCTAGAAGGCAGTGGGTGGAAAAGAACTTCCCCCCACGGAAAGTCCTGTTTGCAAGGCTGGCCTTTGGCTAGTGTCTGGGAACTTGAATTTTGAGGGTGTTCCCATTTTTCCCCAACTGTGGGGAGAAGTAGCTCACTCTGCCCAAGGCTGTTTGTTAATGCGGTTAATGCCAAATCCTGCTTTCCTCTGAGAGTCATGGACTGGGGTCCTGACAAATCAAAGGTGATGATGAAACCAGTACCAATCAAAACCTTGGGCATGGGCTGAGCCCCGGTGGCGTAAGTGGTTGAGTGCGGAACTACGGCCTGTGGGCTTGTCAGTTCAAATCTAGCGGTGGCTCTCATAAGCAGCACTGGGTGGCGCCCACGACCACCAGAGGCAGTGATGCCCACAAAAAAAAAAAACAAAAAAAACCCTTGGGCACCGAGTCTCTAATGAGCTTCCCTGATAGATAAGATCCACATGGACTATCACAGTTCAACCCTATGTTTCAGCGCCACCTCCTATAACTTCAGGGAGCCCTGGTGCCATACTGGTTCTGTGTTAGGGCAATGGTTCTCAATCTTTCTAATGGCACGACCCTTTCATACAATTCCTCATGTTGTGGTGATCCCCCCCCCCCAAAAAAAAAAAACCATAAAATTATTTTCATTGGGCTGAGCCCCAGTGGCGTAGTGGTTGTGCGCGGGACTGCGGCACACTGGGACGGAGGTTCAATTCCAGCAGTGGGGCTGGGCCTCCTACTCCCACCACCGGAGAGCCGTGATGCCCAAAAAACTAAAAAAAAAAAAAAAAAAATTATTTTCATTGTTATTTCATAACTGTCATTTCGCTGTTATGAAATGTAATGTAGGCTGAGCCCCGGTGGCGTAGTGGTTGTGCACGGGACTGCGGCCCACTGGGATGAAGGTTCAATTCTCGTTCACAGGAGCAAAGGCTGGGCCTCCTACTCCCACCACCAGGGCAGTGATGGCCAAAAAAAAAAGAAAAGAAAAGCAAAAAGGAAATGTAATGTAGATATCTGATAAGCAGGATGCATTTTCATTGTTACAAATTGAACAAAATTAAACACAATTATAGCACAGTGATTAATCACTAACAATATACAATTATATACTGTGAAATGTTTAAGTATTTTCCGATGGTCTTAGGCGACCCCTGTGAAAATGTTGTTTGACCCCCAAAGGGTTTGTGAGTCTGTGTTAGGGGTTTGCAAACAACAAAGTGTTAGTCCCAGTGGACTAGAGAAACAAATTCATAAACACACCTATGGATATAAGAGAAAGGTTTATATACAAGAGGATTGAACAACCCAGTCCAGTCCAAGGTCATGAGTCCGATATTAGCCCATATGTCCACTAACAATCTACAAAGTCTTCTTCCATCTCACGAAGCACATGCAATGACACCAGGACAATCACAGGCCAGTGGGTGCAGTCTTGTGCATTCAGGGGCAGTAGAAGCATCCTGGTGCTGGCTGGGGTCTCCCCATGACTTTTCCAACTTCAGAGGTCTGGTTCCATCAGGGTAAGCCCATGTGGCTTCTCCTCTGGCTCCTCTAGGATTCAGGGTCTATCAGCATGCTGCCATCTTGTCTTGTCAGCAAAGCATCTCCCAAGGACTGAGTCAATAGGCTCTCATCTCCACGAGGGAAATATTGTGAGGTTTCCCAGAATTCTCAAAGAAAGCCATGTCTCACTGGCTATCTCCAGATTGAAAGACTAGACTCCACCCCACACGAAATTGACACCAAAGTACATGACTGCCACACCAATATACTTGAGTATAAGCTGACCCAACTACCAGCCAAGGCAACTAATTTTACCACAAACACTGCATTAAAAATGTGCTGAAGCTGAGCCCGGTGGCATAAGTGGTTGAGTGCGGGACTGTGGCCCGCGGGCTTAGCGGTTCAAATCCAGCTGCGGCTCTCAGAATCAGCACTGGGTAGCACCCAAGAACATCAGAGGCAGTGATGCCAAAAAAAAAAAATCAATAAAAAAAAGTGCTGAAAAACTCAGTTTATCCATGAGGTAAGCAGTTTGCAGCCACCAGTCACCACAAGGGAGAGAGGTGAGGCTTCCTTCTCTGTAAAGAATTCGTCTCAGAATCAATCCCACAGAGCCAGTTCTACCAAGTTCGATCCACTTGCTCTGAGTTAGCATCCACTCAAGGGCAGGGAACTGGGTTTGTGTGACACCAGTGTGTTCCTGATTTCCTCTGGACGCCACCCTCTTCCTAAGCTGATTCTCACCATGACCCTTTCCACTGTCATAACCCATAAGCCTGCAAATAACACTGAGCCTTATGAATCCTCCTAGCTGGTCATCCAGCCAATGAGTGGCCCTGAGGACCTCCAGGGCAGGCAGGTGCTTTTACGGCACACTCGTTTATGCATGAAAAAAATAGAGGTGGGCTGAGCCCCGGTGGCGTAGTGGTTGTGCGCGGGACTGCGGCCCACTGGGACGGAGGTTCAATCCCAGCAGTGGGGCTGGGTCTCCTACTCCCACCACCAGAGAGCAGTGATGCCAAAAAAAAAAAAAAAACAGAGGCTAGACTTTGCCCAAGGACATGCATCAGACAAGCAGCCTAAGCTGGGTCCTGACTTTCCAGACCCCCCAGCCTCTTCGCTACTTTCTGTTCTCGCTCGTCCATCACTGCATCTTCATATGAAGAGTCCTAAGAAACAATTTGCAGAATTCACATCCTAATTAGCCATTTCCACAAATTCCACCACACAAGACCCTCCTGTTCCCCTGTCCGACCCTCTGTAGTTTGACAGGAATTTTGAATGACATTTGAAACTTAAGCTCCCTGCCACCAAGTCAATTCCAACTCACAGGGACCCAGTGCGTAGAGGAGAATTGCCCCTCTGGGTTTCTAAGACTAACCCTTTGTTTGTTTGTCCTTTTTTGTTTGTTTATTTTGCATGCTTTAAAAAAATCATTTTCTTAGGGGCTCATACAACTCTTACTACAATCAATATATACATCTATTGTATGCAAAGCAAATTTGTACATTTGTTACTATCATCTCTCAGAACATTTTCTTTCTACTTAAGCCCTTGATATTAGCTCCTCCCCGCTTTCCCCTCTCTTAGGAACCCTTGACAATTTATAAATTATTCACCCACTCCCCCAATCCATACCGCAAGGAAGAGGTTATATGGAGATTCTTTTTTGTTTGTTTGTTTGTTTTGGGCATCACTGCCCTCCGGTGGTGGGAGTAGGAGGCCTAGCCTTGCTGCTGAATTTGAACCTCCAACCCAATGGGCCGCAGTCCCGCGCACAACCACTCGCCACCGGGACTCAGCCCCTGGATTGTTATAAGAATTGAAAGAGGGGCTAGTCTGAGCTCTTGCCTAGTCTGAGCTCCTGCTTGGCATCTTCAAGTGATCTGACATCTCCCTTTGCCCGTTTCTGCTTGCATACTCGTTCATTCAATCTTTCTTTTTTTCTTTTTTAGGCATCACTGCCCTGGTGGTGGGAGTAGGAGGCCCAGCCTTTGCTCCTGTGAGCGGGAATTGAACCTCCATCCCAGTGGGCCGCAGTCCCGCGCACAACCACTACGCCACCGGGGCTCAGCCCCGTTCAATCTTTTTTTTTTTCTTAATTTCAAACCAACACAAAAAGTACAAGCTACTCCCCAATGGGATGATATCCACAGGCACAGAGGTTAAGACAACACATTTTGAAGGACAATTTTTTTTCAATAATTTTATTGGGGGCTCTTATAACATTTAATACATCAGTTGTATCAAGCATATTTGTACACATGTTGCCATATACATTTCCAAATTTTCCTACTTGAGCCCTTGGTTTAAGCTCCTCTTCCCCCCCCCCTTTTTTAAATAAATCATTTTATTAGGGGATCATACAATTCCCTTCACGATCCATATATACATCAATTGTATGCTGACCACATTTGCACACTTGTTTTTCGGTTTGTTTTTTTGGGGTTTTTTTTGGGGGGAGGAGCCATCACTGCTTTCCGGTGGTGGGAGTAGGAGGCCCAGCCCCACTGCTGGAATTGAACCTCCATCCCAGTGGGCCGCAGTCCCGCGTACAACCACTATGCTACTGGGGCTCAGCCCATTTTTTTTTGTTTGTTTTGTTTTGTTTTTGTGTTTTCTTTTTTTGGGGGGCATCACTGCTCTCCGGTGGTGGGAGTAGGAGGCCCAGCCCCACTGCTGGAATTGAACCTCTGTCCCAGTGGGCCGCAGTCCCGCGCACAATCACTACACCACCGGGGCTCAGTCCTGCACACTTGTTTTCATCGTAATTCTCAAACATCCTCCCTCCACTTAGGCCCCCAGTACCAGCTCCCCACACTCTTTCCCCCATGAACACTTAATAATTTTATAAATTGCTATTATTTTTTCATATCTTATACTGTCCAATGTGTCCCTTCATTCACTTTCCTGTTGCCTGTACCCCAGAGAGGAGGTTATATGTAGACTCCAGAAATTGGTTCCCCCTTTCTATTCCAACATCCCTCCTCCCTCCTGGTATCACTACTCCCACCACTGGTCCTGAAGGGATCATCTATCCTAAATTCCCCATGTTTCCGACTCCAGTGTACATCCTCTGGTCTAGCTGGATTTGTCAGGTAGAATTGGGATCATGATAGTGGGTGGGAGGAAGCATTTGAGAACTAGAGGAAAGTTGCATATTTCATTGTTACTACACTGTACCTTGACTGGCTCATCGTCTCCCTGCAAATGCAAGTGGAAGACAATTTTTTTTTTATTATTATTTAGGCATCACTGCCCTCAGGTGGTGGGAGTAGGAGGCCCAGCCTTTGCTCCTGGGAGCCGGAATTGAACCTCCATCCCAGTGGGCCGCAGTCCCGCGCACAACCACTACGCCACCGGGGCTCAGCCCAAGTGGAAGACAATGTTTAATCCCTAAGAGGGCACCATGGGACCTCTTGGAGTCATGGAAATTTACTTTCTCTTGATCTGTGATGGTTCTAAGACTATATACACTTGGCAAAACTCCACAACTGTATACTTAAATGGGCTGGATTTATTATACATTTCTCTTTTGGTTTTTTGGGCATCACTGCCTTCTGGTGGTGGGAGTAGGAGGCCCAGCCTTTGCTCCTGTGGAGCTGGAATTGAACCTCCGTCCCAGTGGGCC
>PVJH01040251.1:0-15828 GCA_004026705.1 Nesogale talazaci
CCTGCCGCAGAGGAGTCTAACGTGTGTCCGCACAGCGCGCCCTGATGCGGTCTTCCGCCACTGGGCACTTTCCACGGCGGCCTGGGGCCCTGCTCTCCTGGCGTGAGCTGTGCTGGGAGCCACGTGGGTGTGCACCTGTCCGGGCTGCAGCTCCTGTGTCGCTGGGTCTGTGCGGGTCGCAGGGGACGGCTCTCCCTCTGTGCCAGGAAGCCTGTGCGTTTCCACAGCCCCATCAGCCATCTCTCCACCCTCTCTCCAGCATCTGTCGCTTTCTGGGTGGCTTGTTTGTTTGTTTCACTTTGCTAATGACTCCCGTGTGTGGTGTGATCGATGCTTTGATTTGCATTCTCAAATGGCTCCTGGTCTGAGCTTTTCCTCCTATATTTGTGGACTGCCTGGCTGTCTTTGGCAAACGATCTGTTTACATCCTCTACTCATTTTTTAAGTTGGATTATCCTTTTCCCTGCCGTCCCCACCCCCTTGTTTCTCAGTTTTCTGTAGATTTTAGAGATGGTTCCCTTGACCAATATATCGTTGCCAATTTTCCCCCACTGCCTTGGGGTCTCTTCTTACTCTTTTGATGAAAGTATTTTTTTTGTAACTAGCATTTTATTGGTTATTTTGAGATCAGTACAGAGACATTATGAACAGTCTGCACCAATTCTTTATTTATTTTTTTTTTATTTTGAGGGCATCACTGCCCTCGGGTGGTGGGAGTAGGAAGCCCAACCTTTGCTCCATGGAGCTGGAATTGAACCTCCGTCCCAGTGGGCCGCAGTCCCGCGCACAACCACTACGCCACCAGGGCTCAGCCCCAATTCTTAATGTGTATACTCAAATCCTAAAATGGTGTGTAGATACAATTGTTTCCAAATTCCAGGTGACTTTCCAGCTTTAAATTTGGAGGTGTTTTCTTAAAAGAGATTACAAAGTGCCATTATCTGCAAATGTTGATAAACTGTTCTATCTTAAGCCCCGCTGATACACAATTTAATGTCACTCACGCTACACACTCAGATCTTCAAGCCGATACAGCTCGTAACAAAGAGATCAGGAAAACTGACCTGCCACGAGCAAAGGTGATACAGAACACACTGTTCTGACAAGAAAGCCACAGCGATCAGACACAATTCTACTTTATTTTCTTTCACATTTCTACTTTAAAAAACAAATGAACGTAGAAAGAAAATCTTAAATGTCCAAGTCATATAGATGCATGACAAATTGCCATTACGTTTTGTATTAAGGATACAAAATCTACCCCACCTCCCCCATCCCGTGGAATGTTATGTTGACACCCAAGACATCATCCCCCTATTCAACATCCCACTATTTTCTGGTTCTACCAGGAAAAAAAAAAAAGCCAAAACAACAATAAATAGTTTCACATCTTTAAGTAAAAAAGCATTTATGCTTTTAAAAATGGGATGAAGTGGGATTTCCTTCTTAAAAATGTTTCTAGAGCTACTGAAAAACTTGCCTTTAGGAATTAAAAAAAAACTTGACTTTACAAAGTAGTTTATAAAAGTATTCCTCTGGGACTGAGCCCCGGTGGCGTAAGTGGTTGAGTGCAGAACTGCAGCCCGCAGGCTTGGCGGTTCAAATCCAGCGGTGGCTGGGTAGCGCCCACGACCGCCAGAGGCAGTGATGCCCACAAAAAAAAAAAAAAAAAAAGTATTCCTCTGGGAGGGAAAGCATTCCTCTGGCTTGTACAAGAGACGACACTGCCTTCTGATGACACATGACCGATAAACTAGTCACACTTGGCTCCTCTTTCTCCTGCTTCATCAGAAGCTAGACCAGCTCGAACAACCCTTTCACAGGGGTCGCCTAATACATCCTGCATATCAGAGATTTACATTATGATACCTAACAGTAGTAAAATTTCATCTATGAAGTCACAACGTAAATAATTTTCTGGTTGGGGTCCCCACAACGTGAGGACCTGTAAAGGCATTAGGAAGGTTGCGAACCCCTGGGCTGGGCTTCTGTTTTCCAGTCCCTCCTATCCCGCAGGTGAACCCTATTTCGTTTCTTGGTGAGCAACGACTTTAGCCAGTTTTCCCTTTGCTCCCCGGTACCCTCTTGCCTGCACTTTTCTGTCTGAAGGTTTGCCCTTTCCTGCTGCCTTTTTGGCTTCATCTCCACGATTGCAGGTGCAGCGTGAGCGGCAGCATCCACCATCGTCTCTTGGGCTCCGTCTTCACTGCCCCTTCTGCACAGCTGACCTGTATTAGGGGTGTCTCGGCTGCGGAGAAGGTGCTTGGTCCGATGCCAGGGGAACACCGGGCACCAAGGGCTTTCTCAAAGCTGGGTTACCTGCTTGCCACCTCTCTCCCCTCTGCTCAAGCGTCTAGGGCCTGCTACAGTGGCCTGAAGTCTTTTGACATACCTAAGTGTCCTATTTTAAGTGTCCTATTTTAGAAGATCCAGGCCCTCTATTTTATCTTCTGCTGTGTGTGTGTGTGTGTGTGTGTGTGTGTTTCATGATGTTTGATAGTGTATTCATTCCATGTGTTGGGGACTTTAATTTTTTTCTCCCCCCGCCCCCCACCCACCCACTGGGGACTTTAATTTTACCCCTGTTTGTTTGGGGTTTATTTGTTTTTGTTTTTAATGATCATTATAGTTTTAGTGTTTGCATTTCGGTCTTTATTACACATCGAGTTAGTTTTTGTGTATGAAGTGAGGATGGGTCCGATTTCCTTCTTATACAAATGAAAATCCAATTCTGCCAGCTCCATTTGTGGGAGAGACTGTCTTTTCCCCATGTAGTGTACTCTGGTCCTTTGTCCCAAATCAGTTGTTTGCAGGTGGATGCATTTATTTGGGGGGTTGTCCCCTCTGTCCCATTGGTCTACATATCGGGGCTTGTACCAGGATGTTGGGACTGTTGTGGCTCTGTAGTGGGTTTGGAGGTCAGGAACTGAGAGGAGGCCTACTACTCCGTTTTTCTTAAGTAGCTCTTTGCTTTCTCTGAGTCTTTCCTTCCATATGATATTGATATGATGGCTTTCTCCATTTGTTTAAATAATGATTATAGCAGGACTGCGGCCCACTGGCTTGGCAGTTCAAATCCAACAGCAGCTCTCTAGGAGCAAGGCTGGGCCTCCCACTCCCACCAGAGGGCAGTGATGCAAAAAAAAAAAAAAAAAGAATGATTCAATGCAAATTGGAATTTCATCATCTTTGTAGGTTGCTTTGGGTAGTCTTGACATTTCCACAGTGGTAAGTCTTTCTTCCGTTTCTGTGGGTCTCTATTGCTTTCCTGTACTAACTAGTGTTTTGTGGGTTTTTTAATGTACGAGTGTGTTGTTTTATTTATGTACAATCTCTGGTTTCTCTGGTTAGATTTATTTCTAAGAATTTCATTTTTGTGTGTGACTCTTGGCATGGCACTTTTCTTGATTATCATTTCAGAGCTCTGTTGTCTCCGATACCAGAATCCGATTATTGCATGCTGATCTTTAAAAACAAAAAAACAAGTGATGTGTCATAAAAAAAAGAAGTCAGTTAAATTTTACTCTTTTTCCTTTTATAGCCACTCAGACCAGTATTTAGGTCTGAAGGGGAAGGAATCGGAGGAGTTTTTCAGGTTGCGACCCTTCTCGCTCTTTTTGTAGCTTCAACCTTACTTTTCCCCTCATTTGTGAGATGGAACACATACAAGAAAAATGTGCATGTGGTTGCGTGGCCTACTGCGTCAAGCCCGTCAGAACCTCAGCAACCCCCTCTTTCTTTTTTTTTTAATCCTTTTATTGGGGGCTCATGCAATTTTATCACAATCTATACATAAGTCCATTGTGTGTCAAGCACATCTGTTCATCCACTACTCTCAACACCCCCCTCTTTCCCTGTGGTTCTTTCTTGTCTTTTCCCACCCATGCCCACCATCTTGTCCATCCCTCTCCTGGTACTTCCTGTCCCTGACTTCACCATTGTCTTCAAAGTCATTTCCTTTGATTTAGAAGCCATTTTTTTCCCCTTTATAACGATGGTATCACGAAATACTTATCTTTATGAGATTGACTAACTTTACCAGGCATAATATCATCTAATTTTTTTTGGGGGGGGGGGCATCACTGCTATCCAGTGGTGGGAGGAGGAGGCCCAGCCCCACTGCTGGAATTGAACCTCTGTCCCAGTGGGCCGCAGTCCCGAGCACAACCACGACGCCACCGGGGCTCAGCCCTATATCATCTAATTTTTTCCATGATGTGGCTGCTTTTTTTAGGGCCATATCTCATTATGTGTATGTCCTAGAGTTCATGTGTCCACTCCTCCCCAGAGGTTTTTATTATTGTTGTTTCGATCTTTTTGCCAGTATAGAAATGACTGGGATAGATTTTTGCCTGTTTATCTCGTTTCCTGCCATGTTGCCAATGCTTTCTGTTTATTTCCAACAACTGCTTGTCCAATCTTTGGGGGGAAGGATCACATTATCTGCAAGTAGAGAGAGTTTTGCATGTTATTTGCTTTCTTCTTGGTGTGTAATAGCTTTAAGACTTCCAGCTGTTGAATAAAACTGGTGATAAGGCAGCCTCTGATTCAAAAGGGAAGGGACCGCTCCGTTTGCTCCCCTTGAAGTGAGATGTCGGTCATTGGTTTTGTTATTTACCTTCTACCTGTATTCCTATTTCACTAAGGTGTTTTATCTGGGATCGGTGTTGGCTTCTGTCGGATGCTTTTTCTGTGTCCATTGATATGATTATGCAGTTCTTTTCCTTTATTTACATAGTGGGGGGCATTGTTTTGTTGTTGTTTTCTAATGCTGAACCTTCCTTGCATTCCCTGGTAAAAATCCCACTTGATCAGGATTTTTTATAAATACCATATATTATTTGGATTCTACGAACTAGGATTTTGTTGGAAATTTTGCATCTGTTCTTTTACTTCAGTTAGTTCTGTTGTGATATTTCCCTTTTCATTTCTTATTAGTGATATTTGTTTCTTCCTTTTTCTGATATTTGCTTCTTTTGATTTCTTAAATTTGTCAGTGGTTTGTTCATCTTTTCTTTTTTTGTTGTTATTTTGTTTTGTTGTTGGGTGTTTGTTTGTCTGTTTGCCAGGGGGCATCACTGCCCTCTGGTGGGAGTAGGAGGCCCAGCCTCGCTCCTGGAGAGCTGCTGCTGGATTTGAAGCGCCAGCCCAGTGGGCTGCAGTTCCGAACTCGACCACTATGCCACCAGGTCTCAGCCCCTTATTCATCTTTTTGACAAAGAAATTTCTTGTCTTCTTTTTTCCTATCGTTTGTCTGTCTTCTGATTAGTTGACATACTTCTGCTCTCATCTTTATTTCTTTCCCTCTGGTGTCTGAGGGTTTATGTTGCTGCTGTTGTTCTAATGGTAGACTTTTAAATCTTTCTTCCTTTTGCACGAGTGTGGTTATTGCAATAGGCTACCCTCCCAGTCCTGCTTTTCCTGTATCTCAAAGGTTTGGATTTGCTGTGCTTTTCTTCTCATTTCTTTGAAGGGATTTGTAAATCCCATTCCTTATTTCTTCAATCACCGTCATTTTTTAAGGAGGGTGTTAAATTTCCCTGTATTCGATTTCCCACCCAGCTTGGTCGTCCTGCATTGATTTCTACTTTTGTAGTGTCGTCATCTGAGAAATGGCTTGTAATATCTCAGCATTTTTAAATGTGTTCAGGCTTACTTTGAGGCCCCAAAGAACATATAGTGTGATGTTACTACATGGAGTGTTCTGTATATGTCTAAGAGGTCAGGTTGGTCGGCTGTGGTTTTCAGTTCAAATGTGTGTTTATTGAGTGTTTTCCAGCTGTTCTGTCCTTCCTTGAGAGTGGTGGACTGAAGCCTCCTGCAGTTATTTCAGTGTTGTCAACTTCTCTTTGCAACTCTGGAGGCATTTGATTGACGCATCGTGAGGGCTGGACACTGGGTGCAGGTTGGTGTTGAGTGCTTCCGCACCAATCCCAGCCCACAGCGATGCCACACACAACAGAGCAAAACTGCCCGGCTGTGCACCCTCCTCAACCCTGACCTGACCTTTGAGTCTATGGAGCCCCGTGTGTACCCTCCCGCCGAGGACCCTCTGCTTGACGAAGCTCGAGGTCCTCCAGGGGCTGGGTTCTCCTGACCAACTGTCTAAAGTTCACGTATGTCAGGCCGGGTAGACTAGAGGAACAAATGCATAGACACGCATATGGATATAAGGGAAAGGTTTATAGACAAGAGAAATGAAATATTGAGAATGCAGCCCAGTCCAGTCCAAACCCACAAGTCTGATATTAGCCCGTATGTCCACTACCAGTCTATGAAGTCTCCTTCTGACTCACGAAGTCACAGGCCAGTGGGTGCAGAGTCCTGGCTCTGGCAGGGGTCCCCTCATGGCTCCTCGTTTCCAGAGCTCAGGCTCCATCAGCAGCATCCAGTGGTGGTAGAAACATCTCAGCTCTGGCAGGGGTCTTTCTGTGGCTTCTCCGGCTTCAGAAGTCTGGTCCATCAGGTAAGGTCTGGTTCCATCTGGTTCCATCAGTGTGGCTTCTCCTCCGGCTCTTCTGATTCCTCGGATGCTGCCATCTTGTCTCGTCAGTAGTTCGTCACCTCGGAGACTCAATCCAGTCTCTCTTCTCTATTTGGGAAATACCGTGAGACTTCCCAGAATTCTCAGGAGAAAGCCAGGCCCGCACAGAGACCTCATTGGCTACTCATTGACTATCTCCAGGTTGACAGGCTAGCCTCCACCCCTACATCCCAATCATGAAGTTGACATCAAGCACATGACCGCCGCAACATGAGATGAAGTCCTGCCATCTTTGTCTCCAGACAGATTGGCCTGTCCTTTTGGCATTCCCTGCTACTTTCAATAGTCTTCCCCCGCATCCAAGACATCCATTTTCCTTCTGTCTCCCGTAACGTCATAGTCAATTGCAAACTGTCACGCGCCCAGGACTCGAGTGAAAATACCCTGGCTTGACTCAGGCTCACCTTCATCGTCAAGGCCACATCCTTGCTCTTCTCCTCTTTCAAGAGGCCTCGTGCGGCAGACTGACCTCATGCCGTGCATGCTCAAGCTCCTGGCTGCTTCCCGGAGCACGGAGTACGGCCCGGCAAGAGGGGACGAGTGTCAACTTCAGCGTGTCCTCCATCCGTCATCAAGCTGCCGGTCGGGCCAGTTGTGAGGCTTTAGCTTTCTTTATATTGCGTTGTAAAGATTAAACCCAAAGGTTATAATCCTTAATAGGCTACGCAGACATATATGCCCCACCTGCTCTCTGAGGGTTTGTTTGGGTTTTTTTGCTATTTAATTGATAGGCTTTCTTCCATCTTTTATTTCTTCCTCTTATCTTTGCAGTTGGGTCTAAGGTGCGTTTCTGGTCCGCCGCCAGCTGGTCGGTCCTGTTTTCTTAATCCGTGTCTTGACGGATGCATGTACGCCACTTACCTGCAGTGTCATGACTGCTGAGAGAGGTAAATGTATTCGGCTGCGGGTTTGGTGTGTGAAGGGAAGGGCGTGGCTGTTGGTGTTGGTGTCTTCTTTGCTCCTTGTCATCTTCCCTGCTGAGCTCACTTCATTTGTTCTATTTTTTTTTTTGGCATCACTGCTCTCCGGTGGTGGGAGGAGGAGGCCCAGCCCCCCTGCTGGAATTGAACCGCCGTCCCAGTGGGCCGCAGTCCCGCGCACAACCACTACGCCACCGGGGCTCAGCCCCCTTCATTTGTTCTAGTTCATCTTTTCCCCTTTGCAGCGATTTCGCTGCTGACTGGGGTTTTGCACCCGGTTCCTTGGATCTGGACCAGCGGCCACCTGCTGCGCTGTCGGCCGACCCAGGGAACCTTCCGCCTGCCGCTTGACCTCTCGTTGTTGGGATCTCACACAGATGCAGCGACGGCTGGCCTGTGGACTTGGAACGTGCCCAGTGTGACCACTGGGTAAGCCTCGAGTAATTAATTGGACATGTGGCTTTTGGTAGAACGGCCCAACTTGGGCGTGTCGGTGACCCCATTTTGAAATCCCATCAGCAAGCGCTCCTTATTCTTCCCTATCTTGTTAGAATTCTGTGTGATGGTATGAATTCTGTCAGGGGGGTGGGGGTATCTTATATAGTCTCTGTTTACATTTCCCTAATAAGTAAAGGTTTCGAGCAACTGTTAGGTGTTTATTGACAGGGCTGAGCCCCGGTGGCGTCGTGGTTGTGCGCGGGACTGCGGCCCACTGGGACGGAGGTTCAATTCCAGCAGTGGGGCTGGGCCTCCTACTTTCACCACCGGAGAGCAGTGATGCCCAAAAACAAACCAAAAAAAGGTGTTTATTGACTAGCTCATCGTTGGCGAAATGGATCAGCGTTTTGCCTGTTTGGAAAATGGATTGCTTGTCTGAATGTATTTTGCGCTAAGAAAATAAAAAGCCTTCGCCTGCTGCTATCCAACCGATTTTGATAGTGCTATTGTGGTGTTCTAAATACCATTTCTTTTTTTTTTTTTTTTTTGGGGGGGGGGCATCACTGCTCTCCGGTGGTGGGAGTAGGAGGCTCAGCCCCACTGCTGGAATTGAACCTCCGTCCCAGTGGGCCGCAGTCCCGCGCACAACCACTACGCCACCGGGGCTCAGCCCCTAAATACCATTTCTAATACTGTGATTCTAGACCAAGACAGAAGCAGACTGCCCCATCTTTCTTCTGCAGAGGTTGTGACTCAAAGCTCCAAACTAGAGAGTGAGGAGTCCAACATTTGACCCACACACCCCTACCCAGACCCAGACTCCCACCCCACCCCACCCCCGTTGGTGGTAGAAGTTCTTCATTATATCCTGTCTACTAAACTCTTAGGAGAGACGTGATTTTCAAGTGTAAGAACCTGGGAAAGTCAGAATCTGTGTAAGTGGAAGCCTGTAAGATAGGGCAAAATAAAGGTATTTCCCACTAACACAGGTGTCAAAAATGTCTTAGGACTGCACCCTGTCAAAGTTTAAAACAACAAACAACTCGTGAGCCCCAGCGATACGAGGCCGTCACCAAATGGTGGCCCTCACGGCCTTCCCTGTGTCTCTCCCATCCCTCGGCCTTTCTCTTGATTGTGTTGTCAGCGTCCCTTTGGCAGCCAAGTGCGGGGGCGTGAAGACACCCGGGGATGGCTCTTCCATCGATTCTCTGTAGCTCCAGCCCACGGACCCCAGGGAGCCTGTAAATAAGGGTGGGAGACTCTAACCAGGGACCTGGCTGGGTCTGCCACAGCACTGGGCGTCCAAGGGAGAATGAGCAAGGAGAGTCACCCCCTGAGCACGCACAAGACCCCGCCGGAAGTGAGGTGGGAGCCGAGGCCAGGAGACAGAGCAGAGGAACAGCACGGACACCAACGGGCGGGACAGCAGGGTCCCCAGACCTTAGAAGGAATCGAACGGAGTGCCTCTGGGCAGTGCCTAGTGAGACGCCCGTTGGGCATCTCCCGGAGCTGAAGAAGATTTGCAACATTTGCCCAAGCGGGACGGAAGCCAGCGACCAGAAAGACGTGCTTCTGGATTGGTTGGGAAGAGGCACCGCAGACAGTAGGCCTGTGTCCTTCCTGTTTTCTCCTCCTGAACTTCCTATCACGTGTTACTTTCCCCACAAGAAACCCCGTGAATCGACAGTGTGTTAGCCCGGGTGGACTAGAGAAACAAATTCATAGGCACACATATGGAGAGAAGGGAAAGGTTTATAGACAAGAGGAATGGAATGTTGAGGAAGCATCCCAACCCAGTCCAGTCCAAGGTCGTAAGTCTGATATTAGCCCATATGTCTGATCCTAGTCTATAAAGTCTCCTTCCGACTCACAAAGTCACAGGCCAGTGGGTGCAGAGTCCTGACTCTGGCAGAGGTTCCCCCATGGCTCCTCGCTTCCAGGGCTCAGGGTCCATCAGCAGTCTCTGTTGGTGGTAGAAACATCTCAGCACTGACAGGGGTCTCCATGTGGCTTCTCCAGCTTCAGAGGTCTGGTACCATCAGGGCAGGGCCATGTGGCTGCTCCTCCAGCTCCTCCAGTTCCTCGGACGCTGCCATCTTGTCTTGTCGGTAGTTCATCTCTCAGGGAAGTAAATCAAGTCCCCCTTCTCCAACTGGGAAACACCATGAGACTTCCCAGCAATCTCAGGAGAAAGCCACACCCACACAGAGGTCTCATTGGCTATCTCCAGATTGACAGGCCAGACTCCGCCCCTACACTCCCAATCCTGAAATTGACACGAGTACATGACCGCCACAGACAGTATCTTCTGTGAGTTCCCTGTGGCCCTTGTAGCAGATTTCTGACCCCAGTAGAGAAGTCGGGCGTTGTAGGAGGAGTGATTGGTGAATAGAGTCAAGGAAGTCGGGGGTGGGAGGGGTGGGGGCAGGTCTGACCGTGGGCAGGTGTGGACTTGGGTCTCTTCTGCCTTGTGTGACCAGGGGAGGTCGCATGGAAACCCAGGACATTTTGCCCACGAGGATTTTTAATTCATGTGTTTTACCCCTTGTCGCTTTTGCTTCTGGGGTTAGATCTCAGAATCCACATTGAAAAGTAGCATGTGGAGACTGTAGATGATCTTTTTTTATGGTAAAGAGGTTTCAGGTGCTCCCAATAAAATGATTTATTAAAAAAATTTTTTTAAAGAAGGGGGAAAGAGGAGCTTATACCAAGGGCTCAAGTAGAAAATATTTGGAAATGAAGATGGCAACATGGGTACAAATAGGCTTGTTACAAGGGGTGTATAGAATGTTCTAAGAGCAGGAAGAGCCCCCAGTAAAATCATTTGGGGGGGGGGGGGGAAGATCAATCTAATAAATTATTTAGGAGAACTGGAAAAAAAAAAAAGGTTGCAGGTGTCAAAAAGTCCAAAGATCCGTCAAGGGAAAATGATCACTAAATATCATTTGCAATTTCACCATCTTTATTGATGTTTTCTGTTTTTTAAAATCATTTAGTTGGGGGCTCGTATATTGTTTATTGCCATACCTACATAGGCTGTGCCAAGCACCTTCGCACACCTGCTGCCGCCATCATTCTCCAAATCTCTGCTTTTCCGCCTGAGCCCTTGACATCAGCTTCTCCTCTTCCCCCTCCCCCTTCCCCACCGGTCCTCCATACTTCCTAAATTATGATCCTTTTGTCATAGCTTACTCTGCCCGGCGTCCCCCTCGCCCACGCCTCCGCTGTTCGTCCTCCGGGTAGAAGGTGATGTGCAGAGTCCTGTCATCAGCTCCCCCTCTCCACCCCACCTCCCCTCCCCTCCCCTCCCTTTCCCTCCAATGCTGTGGCGAGGGGCCATTGGATAGGTTCAAATCCACAGTGGCCGTCTGCCCCCCAGAACGAAACGCCCGAGCCCCTCGATGTGGCCACTGCGTCCCTCCGTCCTATCGAGGGCCTTCCTCGGTGTCCCTGCCCCTCCACTGTCCCAAACATGATGTCCTTCTCCAGGGGCTGGGCTCTCTCACCCAACGTCGGTAAGGCGCAGTCTGGCCGCCCGGGCCTCTAAGGCGCATGCTGACCTTGCTTCTTCCAATACGCACTGGTCTCCCTTCTCAGCAGTCCGGGGCACTTTCCTATTCTTCGGCAGCCCCACCATTCTGAGGCATCGATCTTCCCGGGATCTACCTTAATTCACGATCCCAACTTTCCCGTGCCTTCCCGCCCCTGGGCTGTCCGTCCGTCGTGCCGGGTTGGCGCGTGGGGGGCTGTGACGCTGGAAGCCGTGTCGCTGGAATTCAAATTGGACTGGTTTCGAGGGAGCTTCGAGTCACAGGACAGCCACAAACCGGGGCGCGGCTCCCCGGTTCAGAGGAGGGGGGCCGCTGAAGACCTGAGGCACAGCTGCGACGCCTGTTGTAGAAGGGATGGATCGTCTACAATATTCCTCCTGCTAGGGGCTGGAGACCCCTGGGAGACGGGTGTGGTAGCTGGATCCCTCCAGGTTCAACTCGAACCTCTATCTAAAACGACTCGACTTTCCCAAGGAAGAAGCTGAGAAACAGTTTCCATGGGCACAAGGAAGGCCCTCCTCTCACCTCCTCCATTTCCTCAGGGATTCAGACCGGGGCCTGGTTCAGAAGTCCCCAGGGTGATCCTTTGTTTCAGGAGAAGACGGAGGTGGGCGCGAAAAGCTGCCTGGCTCTGATAAATATGACTTGGGCAGGGGATGGGGTGGCGGGCTCATGGCGCCAGTAAAGGGCATCACACTCATGTGGCGTGGGGCCACGCAGAGGAAGAGAGCGCACCCAGGGATCGGGCGGTTTTGCTGTGTGTCCTGGAGTAAGTCCGCCGCACAAGATCTCTTTAAAGTCTCGCAGAGCTAGGCTGTCGGGTTGAGGGCGACGGTGTGCCAGGCCCCAGCGCCAGCATCGGTGGTCCCCCGGCCTTCATGCCAAAGCTGGGTCCTGAAAAGCGAAGACCAAAGATGCATCGCTGCAAAACTGAAGAAAGATCCAGCAGATCGGGGAGAAGGACAACCTGGAGGCTCCTTAGAAGCCATGAGGATGAAGCTTCCTGTCCCTTCATCTGGTCGTGTCCTCAGAAAAGACCAGGCTCTGGGAAAGGGCGTCCTGCTTGGTCCAGTAGCCAGTCGGCGGAAAAAGAGGAAGCCCCCTGATGACATCGGTTGACCCGGCAGTTGCAGCAGGGCTCAATGGGAACAGACCCATTGTGAAGATGGCCCAGGACCGGGCCGGGTCAGAGGCGGCATGGACAGCAGGTCACTGAGCGCCATGCCGACTCCCGTGAGCCTCTGCAGGGCCGCTGGACGGCCATCGACAGGCACTCACAGACCCTGTGCCCAAAGATCAGGGAGTGAAAGCCGTGATCCAGCGACATCAGACGGGAGCTTCTCGCCAGCCCCCCGAAGGACAAAACAGATGAGAGTGTCCATCCCCGGGACCACCACATGTCGGCGAAGCTTCCCATGCTGACGGCCGTGCGGGCAACTTGGGAGACCGGTTAAAAGGAGGACTCACTCGGGGGCTGAGCCCCGGTGGCGTAGTGGTTGAGTGCGGGACGGCAGCCCACTGGGTTGGGGGTTCAAATCCAGGAGCAAGGCTGAGCCTCCTACTCCCTCCAGAGGGCAGTGATGCCCCCTCCCCCCAAAAAGTAAAGGATTGGGGTCAGCGGTGGCTCTGGGATGGGGCTGGAGAACCCACATCCCTCAGCGGCGCGTGGCTCCTGGTAGCACGAACACGGGTCTGAATAGGATGTTAGATTGAGAGCTGAGCGGGCTATGGACATAATAAAGGGCCCGGGGGGGGGCCTCCTTAAGGAGAGACGCTGCTGTCTTGATCATGAGAGAGAGTTGCATTCACAGAGAATGTGGAGCGGGAAAGGCGGCAGAGAGACCCAGGCCGAGGGTGGTGGAGAGGTCTTTAGGGAAAGCAACAATATTGTAAAATTCACTTATGGATGACAGCTGTATTACGAAGCTGAGAGTGGATGTGTCCCGGAATTCTCCCAGATTGCTAACAAGCTTCAGGACTGGTGGGAATGAAGTTGGGTGGGGAGGGTGGAGGGAGAGGCTCGGTGCTTTGGGAGAAGTGAACCACGTCCATGAGGGTCGAACAGAGGAGGGCTTTTTGACGGGTGCCTTCTCTCCCATCCCACGTCCTCGGGGGAGGAGGGGGGGAAAGGGCCTGTGTACAGCAGAAAGAAGCGTCGCCAGTCTCCCCAGCTTCACGTCTGTGCCCACGGCTGAGCCCGTCATGGGCGCCATTCTGTCGGTCGCCGATCACACAGCGCGCTAAATCAGCTGTGCGTTGACGGGAGCGGCGAAGGCTGGCACAGCAAAGGGAAGAAGAGATCGGTGGTTTCGGAGGGCGGGAGGGCAGGGGCAGGGAGAGGAAGCGAGGGACCAGAAGGCTGACAGGTACTGATTGGGGTGTCAGGGAGGACGGAGGTCCGTAAGCGGGGATCCCATTGCCAGAAGGCAGAGGCTCGTGGAGCAGCACGAAGAGGTCAGAGTGTGCTCTGGGGGCCGGGGGACCCTCTGCTAGTGCACCCCGCTCACTCTGCCGACTTAGCACTATCTCCCCTCTCCTGCTGCCCTTCCAGGTCTCCAGCATGGAGCAGGAGAGCTAGTCCAGTCCAGGATCTGGGGCGGCCGGCTCCCCCACCCATGACTCACAAAGACGGATCCAGCAGACTGCAGGCACGCCCATCCCTCTTCCTGACTGATCCACGACTGTCCTTCTACTCGACTTCCCGAGGCAGCAGGGAGGAGATGGTGAGTGCCCCGGAGCCCGGGACTCGTTCTGCCATCAGGAGTGAGGCTGGACAGGAAGCCCGTTAGGCGACCAGCCGTGCCCTTGGGGACTACGTTCCCTCCATACAGGAAAAAGGACCTGCCCGTGTGGAGGCCTTTCCTGGGTGCTCCCAGGATGGGGCCTTCCTGGATTTGGATGCTTGGGGTCCCCTTCCACACGTGACTCCTGGGGGGGCGAGCATCCCCCATCCTGGGCCTCAGTGCAGGGTGCTGGATGCCAGAGTCCCTGACAGGGCCTTTCGAGGGGTTAGGAAAGCAAGAAACCCCTCCAGTAGAAACGTCATTGAATCCCCTTTAAACCATCAGTCATTAGAACAGGAAGATCAGAGGCTGAAAGCACAGCACCCTAAAACCCAGAGACTCTCACTGTGGGCCCTGAGCTCCCCCGGGGTCTCCGGTGTCCATGGGACACTGTTGCAGACCCGGAGGGCCGGGGGTGTCTCTGCTGAGCTTGTCCGTTCCATGGAGATGAGCGTCTCAAACACAGGAGGGCCTGCTTGATCCGATGCGCAGGTGGCTCTAAGCCCGACTTACATCCTGAGGGGGGATGTAAGGAGGCTTCCTGCACTTAGCATGCCATGCCAGAACCCCTACTGTGTAAAATATTTTAGCCGCGTGGAAACATTCCCCTGGCCGGGGGATAAAGCGGACGCACAGATGCTGATGTGCACGGTCACGGAGCTTAGAAAGAGGTCTCGTTCATTGCTTTGTCATTTGCAAAACCACGTGAGACTTTTTCTGAGGATATGACGCCACCTGTTTCCATAAAGGTTCCAGCCTTGTAAACACGGTGGGGCAGCTCTGGGCTGGCCTTATCAGGGGATGAGATTCCGAATTGATCCCACGGGAAAGGACTTGGTTTCTCAAAAGGACTTGGTTTCTCTGTATCTTACGAGTTGAGTCCGAAACAATTAAATGTGGAGTCCTTTTATGATGATACATTTTTCTGTCTCGGGAGAATATTACTTGATTTCGTTTATACCCTGGTTTTGAAAAGTAGACTATGCCATTTCCTATTGGGTGGAGTGGTTTTCAGATCACAAGCAACACTGTACAACAGAAAGACGCGTTGGTCTCTCACACACACCCCCATGTTTTTTCAAGCTCACAATCACTTTATGTTTACGATCCTCATTGCAGCCACTCTGTCGATCCGTCTTCATAAGCATTTTCTCTCTTGCCTCTGACCATCGGTTCACCAAGCACCGTGTCCTTTCCCAAGGGGGAGAGCCTCTTATGACCCCACGTCTGCCTCTCAAGAGCAGTCTGGCCGGACGTCTTCGGCGACAGGTTGGTTTGTGCGTCTGGTGGTCCCTGGCACCTCCGTCTCCATCACCAGGACCGTGCTTCCGAGGCATCGATTCTTGTGTGGTCTGCCTTATGCACTCCAGCTTTCACGTGCCCATGAAGTAACAGAAGAGGCCGTAGCTGGGGTCCTGTGCCTCTCGATCCTCAGAGTGACATCCTTGCGCCTTAAACACGCGACAGAGGCCGTTTGCGGCACGCCTATGCCGTGTTGGACCCCTCGACTGCTGCTTCCACGAGTGTCGACTCCAATAAATGAATTTATTGTCAAGCTCTCTTGACAACTAATGGGTCCAGCTGCGAAGAGT